>JAFEMH010003511.1:0-222500 GCA_022495995.1 Adenophora triphylla var. japonica
GACATGGTAACCGGTCCCTAATAATAATAAATGGATGACATCATTTGAAGTCATTTAATGTAGTGCAAAAGGTTTGTCACCATTGAAAATGGAAACCAAAATAAGAATCGCAAGTCTCATACCATTTTTGTTGACCGGTCACCATTTCGATTGTGTACCAAAATAGGAGTCATGCCATTTTTGTTGACCGGTCACCAATTTCAATAAGTCAATCGATCCAAACAACCTTTGTTGACCGATCACCAATTTCAGTAAGTCAACTAATCCAAACCAAACCAATACAAACTCTCCGTCTTACTTTAAATTACAAAATACTCCCTCCGTCCCTAAATGTTTGTCCCATTGATTTTGATTTTAATTTATTGGATTTCAAGCCTTAATTTTACATTTTTACGAACGCTAGTACGATTTGATAATTATTGATACACTATACAAGCATGTAATACTTCGTCCCTAAATGTTACAAGTTTTGAAAATTTAGTGATTTTGAAGCTTTAATTTTGGAAATGAGACTAACTTTTTGGGACAAAGAAAAAAGAAAAATGGGACAAACATTTAGGACGGAGGGAGTAATAATTATTAATAAAGAAAATTAAATAAAAATATTATTTTTTCCATCTCAAATAAATACTTTAAAAAATATACTTATATAAAAAATTATAATCTTCATTTAAAAAATAAATATTACTTTCGACTCAAAATGAATAACCAAAAAATAATACTATATTTTTTATCCAAAAAAATGAACATTACTTTCTTCATCCCAATGAATATTTAAAAAAATAATACTGCTTTATTTGCCTAAAAAAATAATGTTTGTAATATTAGTGCCTTCGTTTCAAGAATTTTTTCTCAAATAATACTGTTTGAAAATTTTATTTTTCATTGTGACTAACTGTTCAAACTTTTGCCCAAAGTGTCCCTCTTTTTGAAACTCGCTATACCGTTGTAGCGAGTTTGACTTGGACAGGTCAAACTCGCTACACCGTATAGCGACTTCTATGTAATTAAGTTTGACAATTCGTAATTAACTAGGGTAATTAAGTTTTTCCAAACTCGCTATATAGTGTAGCGAGTTATTAAAAATATTTCAATTTACCGTCTTCATCGGTCAAGGCAACAGACAATCGATCGGTAAGGCAACATGTCATCATAAGTGATGAATGTTGTGTGAATAGGTTGTCTTACCACGTGACACTGCCAAATCCTTTCTATTGGAAAACAGCACCCATAAATGTATGCACAAGACATATATTCCTCCTGTAATGCACAAGCACAACCACAAGAATTTAGGGCTGAGTAAAGTTGGAAGGCCACATGTCAACAAACAATCGGTAAGGCAACAATGACATGCAACAAATATCGGTAAGGCAACAAACAATCGGTTAACAAGAGGCTATAATTGCATTCCAAATAAATCATATACAAACTTCGTCTCATTTTATATTAGAAAATAATAATTATTAATAAAGAAAATTAAACAAAAATATTATTTTTTTCTATCTCAAATAAATACTTTAAAAAATTTACTTCTATAAAAAATTATAATCTTCATTTCAAAAATAAATATTACTTTTGACTCAAAATGAATAACCAAAAAATAATACTACATTTTTTGTCCAAAAAAATGAATATTACTTTTTTCATCCTAATCAATATTTATAAAATATTACTTTATTTTTAAAAAAAATTAATGTCATATATTGTAACAAAGACACTAACATTACAAACATTAATTTTTGGCCTTTACCACCGATTTGGTCAACCGGTTACTAACTGATTTGTGCTTTACCTATTTGGTCTTTGATCAACCGGTTAGTTAGTGATTTGTGTTTTACCGATTTGGTCAACGGTTACTGATTTGTGCATTGGGATTTAAATAACTCGCTACACGGTGTAGCGAGTTTGTCCGGCCCAAGTCAAACTCGCTACACGGTGTAGCGAGTTTCAAAAAAAAAAGATATTTTGGGCAAAACTTTGAACAGTAAGTCATTTTTGAAATTAAAAAAGAAAAAATGTATTATTTGAGAAAAAATTCAATAATACCATTTTACACGGTGTAGCGAGTTCAACACGTTACCATTGAAACTCGCTACACCATGTAACGAGTTTAGTTTAATTAGGTTTAAGTGTTTGAATTAATCAACTTAATTAACAAAGAAGAACTCGCTACACTATGTAGCGAGTTTAACCGGTCACAAGGATCGGTTGTGACAAGGATCGGTAAATCAAGAATCGGTAAATCAAGAATCGGTAAATCATTGACACGGTGACCGGTCAATAATAAGTGGATCAACACAAAAAAAGGGAATGGATCAGCAACTTTTTTGAATAATTTTATATTTTTTTAGGTTTGGATCGATTGACATGGTTTAATTAGGTTTGAATCGGTTGACATGGTATATACTCCATCTGTCCCGTTCGAAAGGGCAATTTTGTGTCATTATACGAAAATTAAGAAAAGTGATGTAGAAAAGAGAAAAAGTGTATAGTGAAATAAATGTTATGAGTGAAAGGTGATGTAGGAATGAGAAAGTGGGGTAGGAAATAGTTAGTGGATATTTATTGTGAGAATATGACAAGTGGGTCCCACAAATAAAGAAGTAATAAAAAGCTTTCCATTTTTGGGTTGTGCCCTTTCAAATGGAACGTCCAAAAAAAAAATTGTACTCTTTCAAGCGGAACGGAGGAAGTATATGATACCGAGTTGTTCGGATCGATTGTGTTTGATTTGGAAATGAATATAATAGTCAACTAATTAAAGAAAATGGAGTGCTGAGTTTTAACTGGTCGGGTCCCTCTTGAGTTTTAACTGGTCGGTCTCTCTCTCTCCTTTGTCGTGTGGCATAAACTCCTATGACTGATGTTTTTCTATGTCTGTGCAATGAGTATCAGTTACCGACACATTATTGATTTGTTATTGCCTTCGGTTACCCCTCTCTCTCTCTCTCTCTCTCTCTCTCTCTCTCTCTCTCTCTTCATCAGTTACCCTTTCTCTCTCCATCGGTCATACTTTTATATTTTTATATAATCCACACCACAGGTAACCGATCAAAAAATAGTCCATATAATCATATAATCGATTCAAACCAAATCAAAGGTACAAATTTTATCTCACTTTAAATTATAAAATAATAATTATTAATAAAGAAAATTAAATAGAAATATTGTTTTTTCCATCTCAAATAAATACTTTAAAAAATATACTTCTATAAAAAATTATATTATTCATTTCAAAAATAAATATTACTTTCGACTCAAAATGAATAACCAAAAAATAATACTACATTTTTTATTCAAAAAAATGAGCATTACTTCCTTCATCCCAATGAATATTTTAAAAATTAATACTACATTACATTAATTTTTAAAATATTCATTGGAATGAAGGAAGTAATGCTCATTTTTTTGGATAAAAAATATAGTATTATTTGTTGGTTTAAAGTGAGACGGAGTTTGTACTTTGATTTCGGATCTTTTTCTCAAACCAAAGGCAACGTTGAGAGATGACTGACCTGACCAAGGAAGCATTGCTGTCGGTTAACAAAGACAGCATCTCCTACTCAATAATGATGAAAATGCCCTTTCAACTTTGGTTAATTGACAACTTGTGGGTTCCTTTCTTGACTGATAGCAAGGGCAACTTGAAGGTTTAAATCATCGTTAGTAGCAAGTGAGGTGGCAACATCGGTCACAACAAGTTTTTTGACATGCTCCTCCTCAATCGATGTATCAGTAAAATTAGCTTTGACCGGTTAACTAATGGTTCGGCCTCCTCATAGGGTTTCAAACCGACAAAGCCTAATTACTTGGAACTCGCTACACCGTGTAGCGATCTTGATCAGTCAAACTCGCTAACACGGTGTAGCGAGTTTAAAAAAGTGGTCATTAGGAAAATAGTTTGAACAATGAGTTATTTTGAGAAATAAAATTTTAAAAACGAATTATTTGAGAAAAAAATCCATTTAAAGAAATAGTTAAATAATTTATTGGAGACGGATTTTTTTTCTGAAATAATTCCATTTTAAAATTATAAATCCCAAAATAAATTATATTTGAAACTATTTTTCAAAATGACCAAAATTTTAGAACTCGCTATATGGTGTAACGAGTTTACAACGATGTGGATTACCGACCTGTGTGACTGATTTGTATGTGTTGCTGATGTTGATTACCGATATGAATTACCGATTGCAAAATGGTTATTGTCTTACTGATCAAAGTTGGTACCCGTTGGGATTTTAAAAGAAAGGGCATATTGGAAATTAAAGTTGGATTCATCCTATTTGTGCAAGTTCAATTGTTGTGTTGAAAAAAAATGGTTATGTAGCCGATGCACGCACTAGCCGATGCACTACTGCTGCTGCTGAGTGATGATATATTTTCTTTTTCTCTTCTTCCTTATTTTGTGGGATTTGTTTCCCTTTAACAATTACAGCCGATGCACTTTAAAACTTTTCTATTTGTTGTTAAAAAATTAATTTCATTTTTTATGAATAAATTTTATGTGACTAATAAAATTAAAATTAATTTCATTATATTAAAAGATATTTAAATTGAATATTTCATGTTTAGTTTATTGTCATTACTTCTTAATATAAACATTTTTTAAAATATTTTGAATGAGAAAATATTGTAAAAAAACAAGTGGAGAAAAATAATCTTTTATATATTAAATTTTAATTATTAAATACAATAATATGCTTTTGCCGTGCATCGCACGGGAGTACTGCTAGTTGATATAAAAAGAGGAGGATTTATTATTATTAGAGGGACGGCTACTGTAGCTAATGAGGAAGAGGATTTTGTATTTTTGATTTCCATGCCGTGGTACTGTTGTAGAGAGGAAGAAATAATTACTTTCTCCGTCTCCGTTTCTCGATTGAGGTTTTATTTATTTTATTTCTGTAATTTTTATTATGAGTAGCTAAATTCCTTTTCATGGATTGGATGTAGTAATTGTGGAACCTCTATGCTAATTCAAGTTTGAATTCTTCCAAACTCTCTCATTCTTGTTTGATGAATTAATTATCATTCTTTTATTTGTTTTAGACTGTTGCACTACCGTGGACAGTTTATTTAAAGCACCCTAATTCATCAATTAGGTTGGATTGTTGACCTACCGGAATACAATACAATTTAGATTCATATATTTCTTGTGGACTTAATGAGTTTCTTGAATGTTATTTTGACCTACCGGAATTGATAACAAGATAGAAATATTGGGGTTGCAATCCGCACACCAAACGTCCCAACCCTTAACCTAGTGAAAGAGTCTTTGAATGAGATTGTTATTTTTCTTATCAAAATCATTAGCATAGAGGGGATGCAATTATGAAATTCAATCCGTGAATTCCTTTGATCTGATTAAATCTTTATTTCTTGCTTCCTTGTTTTCTTTAATTAATTAGTTTAATTTCTTGCATTGATAATTTTAGTTCATAAACCAAATCAAAAACCCCATTTTATTACTTTTTGAATCAATTGAATTAACTTGTGTTAAAGCATAAAGCACACGAGTCTCTCGTGGTTCGACCCTTACTTTTGTATGTTGCTACTTGCCTTGATTGTACACTTGCAAGAATTGAATTTTCTCCATGAATTTTCTCCATCATACCCAAAAAAAATAAAAAAAAATCTTAATCTAATTTCATAAAAGTAGATCGAAATTACCTTCAATTTTCTTTCCTCGTCACGATCCAACCAATAACCAAACTTCTCCCTTTAATCTTCGTTTTTTTACCTATTTGGCAAAAGGAAAAATTAGCTATCTAAGTGGTGGTTGCTATTGTGTATGTAGTTATGTGTTAATGCGTGTGGTGTGTGTTCGTGTGTGTGGTGATGTTTTCCCAACACTTCCCCAACTTACCCAGTTTCAACAACAAAAACAATAAAAGAAAAAATAAATTATACTCAAATTAATATCATAGCATTTTAAAAAATTAACCTTGAATGGTCGAATAATCTACAAAACTCACTCGATGCTTCCATAAGCAACTCTTCACCCGAAATCGTGTTCTCCATTAACCTAATTTTCATAAAATAAAGAAAAAATTTAGCTTCTTCTTTATGTCGGTGATTGTGTGTGTGTGTGTGTTTTGAGAATGGAAGATGAAAGTTTAAGAGAGCAGCTTTAGTTATTTCTGGAACTTACATTGGAAATAGCAACTCTCTTCCCAAGTATACATGTTGCTGAAAAAAAAAACAACCAACTGAAAAGAGGTTGACAATCACAACCATTCAGTATGCGAAATTACTGTATCCTCAATATTTCAAATTTTGAATACCTTCGCACAGTAATAAATGAAGGCAAACATGGCAAATAAATTTCAAAGACAGTTGTCCCCTTCACTGACAAAAAATGTGATGAGTATGCCACATGTTTTTTTTTCCAAAAAACGACGTCGTGTCATGTTTCTATAAATGTGGAATATGAAAGTGACATATTTGAGCGGGATTTTGCCTTTTTTAGCATGACATGTACTTTTAGTATAGTATAGATTTATAAGACTTTAATATTGATATCCAGAACACTTGTAGGTTGATATCTAGAAATTTATTAGTCATCACCTTGTTCAAATGTGTCTGTTAATTGATATCCCGTTGTATTGTTTGTTAGTGATAGTTTTAGTGTTTTTAACTGCTAGTTATGTGGTTTTTGATTTTCAACGCACATAAAATTTCACTTATTTACAAAAGTGTTATCGCGCATGAAGTTTCACTTATTTATAAAAATATTATCGCAAATTTAAAAATAAATTTTCCTAATCGATCACTTGAAAAAAATGCATTTTACAATAAAACAACTCTATGATTTATCATGTTGATTATCATTTGACCATAGACATTTATGGACACATTTGAATCCAACATTTTTAGGAAGGAAAATAATTATGTATATTTTGATCAAACAAAGAGGACAGAATGCCAAAATCTTAGAAAAAAATGTCTAAACATGTAACACCCCTAATTTTTTCATACATAAATGAGCATTCAATGGAAATAAATAATACTTCAAAATATTAGGGTTTCCACCCACAAAACCCTTCTACATCGTAAATGTCATTAAATATCATAAATAACCTAATAAATGCTGAATCGGAAAATAAATACTTAATGTCTCAGCTAGTAAAACCTCACCAGCCATTAATGTACTTACAACCAAATGAAATAGAATAATTGTTCAATAACCCTAATTATTCTCCAAGCGTCGCCCTTCTCGCGACCAATCCGATTCCCTTCTACTTAGAACCTGAAAAGAAAAATTTAATGGAGAAAGGGTGAGCGAACGAATGCTCAGTAAGTTCGTACGAAGTCTCTTCGGGTACTAAAAAGAGACGACCAGAATGAACACTTCAATAACAAAATATAAGGATAGGGAAATTCAACTTTATAATGGACTGCGGTACAATACAGTCCAGACAACATTTAAGATTATCTTCAAAGGATTATGGCACTACGATTCAAAGGGATTTACACAATTTTCGTCAATTCCAACGTACATTATAACCTCAATGCCAAAGGTACAATTTAATACACCTAGCTTAATCAAGCCATTAGTGTGGGTCGAAACATATATGGTATCCACACATATATGCTCGGGGTCTAGAATTGCCCTTGTAATCAGACAATTCCTGAGAGAAGGCATGTGATCCCTCATGCAATCCCTAATAAGAACGAGTCTTTTTCTAACTAGACAAGTTCTGACAATGCCTTTTCTAAATGGGCATATCTATCCTAAGCAAGTAAGCAGTTCAACAAACAAGCTAGGATTAAGAAGTATACATAGGTACAAGTATGCATATAACAAGTTTCAAACTTTAGATATCGGGTGAACAACAATATCATCACCGAATATGGACATTTCCAAATAACGTTCAATAACGCGGATTATTTCCAAATACTGTCATGCCATTTTATAGTTTGATTTTATCAAGAAAATATAGGAATTTCAAAGGTAAAGAATTCAATTATAGTAAAGGAACGTAGTCCCTTACCTTAGCTTTGCTTCCCTTCTCTAAGCAACGCCTTTACGCGAAATCTACAATCACGTAATAATACAACTTAGGCACAAGTAATCGTTTATTACTTCTTATGTACCTATTCTTACTTACTTTGGTTAACCTATGAGTTACTCTTTGACTCATCTTAACTGGTTAACTAACTTTCCATTTTAGGAAGCTTTCCTAATTTAGTAACTTCCTAATTTTAGTAACTTTCTTCTTATGGATCTTTCCTCTTGTGGAAACTTAGGTTCATTCCTTCCAATGGAAATCTAACTCTTCGATAGCTTCCTAATTAAGGTACCTTTTCTCTTTTGGGTAACCTTCTATATTTGGAAAGTTTCCTTCTTCGGAAACTTTCTATTCTTGGAAACCTAACATTTTTAGACACCTAAATGTCTTTTAGTATTTCTCTTATTAAAAGTGTTAGTTTTATTACTTCTCCTTTTTTAAAATTTTCTAAAGGTCTTTTGACTTTTCATTACTCTCAAAAAGGTCCCTTTAAATTTTCTTATTCCCAAAAAAGTCCTTTTAGTTTTCATAATTGCAAAAAGGTCCTTTAACTTTCTAAAATTACAAAGAAGTCCTTTGACTTTCATAGATTTGCAAAACAGTCCTTCAACTTTCAGGTTTTACAAAAAAGTCCCTCAACTTTCAGATTTTACAAAACAGTCCCTCAGGTTTCAAATTTTATAAAGCAGTCCCTCAACTTTCAGATTTTTACAAAATAGTCCCTCAACTTTCAAAATTTACATTTTAGTCCCTAGTTTCCAGATTTTATAGTTTGGTCACTAGGCCTTTAACAAACTGATTTTCAGTTTTTTAACCTTTTGTTAGATTTTTAACCAAAAATACATTTACTCAAAATCAACCCTTTTTGACATTGAAATATTTAATCAAAACAATTTTGTAAACAAGTTTTAACCTCAAAAATATTTACACAACACACACATACACGGCATACACACATAACACACACAAAACATTTAATTTGTTTTAATTCTTTTGGTATGGGAAAAACCTAGATCAAAATCCATTAATTCATCCTCAAATCCTATTTCAAAAATCATTGATAGGATCTAGATTTTACATAATATAATACATTCCTACTCCTAAAAATTTAACCCTAGTTTAAGCATAGATTAGTAATCTAACATTGAAAATAAAGATTTAACAATTTTAAATACAAGGGAATTGATTTAATACCTTGAATCAAAGATGATCTTCAAAAGAAAAGTTGGAAAACCCTAGTTTTCCCCTCCCTCCTCTTCGGCAGCCGCCCCTATGCAATTAGGGTTTGAACGGAATATTCTGTGATGGGCCAAGCCCAATACTTTACCGCGAACTAGGGGCCCAACAGGCCCACCAAAGGACCAATTATGAAGGGTCAGACCAAGACCTGGGTTATGGCCCGTCCTACAATGGATGGCGGTCGTCGCCATTGAGCGACCAAGCCCATCCAAGCAACAAGCCAACTCACCCTTGAGCAAATGTTTAGGCCGTAGCTCGTCAATACGTCAGGTAGAGGCCATCGCCAATGAGCGATCGAGCCCACCTAAACGACGAGTCTTCCCACCGCGCCAAACTGATCACATTCAACAGAGATCGTCGTCATTAAACGACCAACTCTCACTGCCACTCGCTCGTCGTGTCACCCCTCAAGGAGACGACCCAATTGGACGTACAGCTCCAGGTCGTCCCTTCAATTAGCTTCCTCAACAAGCTTGGTTAATTAGCTAATTTGGGATAATGTCAGACCTACCACAGTGCCTTGTTACACGTGCAATCATATAACCAGCAATAATGCCAAAAGGCGTGCAGGTTGACTTTCCCTTATAAGGCAAGCTGCTTATCAATGTCAGGCGCTGCAGTGTCCTTATTTAGACGGACCAACCCCAGCGTGACACGTGTACGCCTAGGAGACAGAGCTGATCCAACGGTTGACATCCATCCAATCCAACGGTTCAGATGAAAACCCTAATATCACTACATCCACTATAAATATGGAAACAAAACATGGACAAAGGTAATGCATTTCTGCATATTTACGTACACACACATTATTATCACCATTTTCCAGTCCATCAACTGATTCTCACGCCGGAGGGGCTTGCCGGAAGACCCCCGACGCAGTTTCACGATTGTTTCTTGTGGTGTGCAGATCACGAAGTCAGCTCAATCACCTGCTAGACACGATAACTGAGCCCAAGACACATTCCTGCGCGATCAGATTGGTTCCATTGCCGGGAAACATTGTCAGTGATCTTCAACAAGAGAAATACAGCCGGAAAAACCTGGGAACATGGTGTCAGACGGACACACGGCCAGTAAATCCACCGGAGATGAAGGCATACCTCCTCCCCCTCAGCAAGACCAACAAGGGATCCCTAGACCACCCTCTCCACCTAGGAACCCTAATTTAAGGGTTACCAGGTCACAAGGGGTAGTTGATGACACAGGCCTTCAAACGGCTAGAAGAAGGGAGAAGAGAACCGCTCAGGAGAGGCAGAGACGACCTCCGCTGGAAAGGAGACCAGAGGTAGGCTGGCACATGCGTCATGTGGGAGGCCCATCCAACCCACATCTCGACAGAGCCGCTTTCCTCGTCGAGAGATCAAATGCCCTTCGAGAATTCCTGCAAATCCAGAACGAACTCATCCGGGGATGGCAAAGTGCTCAAGCCCCTCAGGCGTCCCACCATACCGTCTCGTCGGGGAGGAGAAGGAACCGGAGGAGAGAAGGTCATCGAGATGACATCGTCACTGGAGAAGAACGAGTGGTGCCCCAGATTGACCTCAGAGACCACATTAATCAACGTCGTAGTGAAGGAGCACCATCTCAGCAACGACGAGATGGGGAGGAGGAACCTCGTAGAGTGATGGCAGTCGAAAATCCAGAAGCAAATCAGAACCAAGTTGTACAAGGTCGTCTAGGGACACCCTCGTTGAGAAATGAAAGAGCACCAAGCTATAGGGAAAGGACCCGTACTCCCCCTCATCATGAACGAGAGATATACAGATCTTACAGGCCGTCTCCACCACTAAGCTACAGGGAGAGATCCATCTCCCGACGACCCGCTCCCACCGAGAGGCAACGGTCTAACACCGTTTCCCGGGGGCCTCGTCGAGATAGGATCCCCCAGCCGGCCCAACAGGAGAGGTTGATATGAGGGAGTTCTTAAGACTCAAGCGTCAGGTGGAAGAACTGACGAACAAAAGAAACAAGGTGGATAGCGACGACTCAGAAGATGATTGTGGTACCATGAATCCCCTAGCGCCATGGATGCTAGAGACGGGACCTCCTGAACCAGGCTTTAAACTTCCTGACTTGAAACAATATAATGGCTCCACAAGTGCCATTGATCACATACAACATCTCGAAGCCCAGATGTATGTGGTGGCAAGAGCTTCAGGCCACGACGACCTCATGTGTAAGGCCCTTATAAGCACTCTGACTGACGCTGCTTTACGGTGGTTTAGAAGCCTACCTAAGGGGAGCATTGAGTCGTGGAAGCAAATGAGAAAAAAGTTTTTGGGAAGGTTTGCAACGGCGGGAGATCGTCGTAAGACTGTCAACGATCTCAGTAATATATCTCAGGGAGCCAGTGAAAGCTCTATGAGCTATTTCAAAAGATTTAAGAAGTTAGTGGACCAGATTGATGAAGACCTGACTGACAGGGAGATCATCAATTATTTCAGACACGGTATTGTTTCCTCCACTCTGGACTACGAGTTACAAGTCCACCCAGCCAAATCTCGAAAAGATCTCTATGCCAAGGCATACGCGGTGGCCGAGGCCGAGGAAAGAAAGCTACAAAGAGAAGGAAAGGCTGTTGACGAGGTTGAAATGGCAAAAACTAAAAAGGACAAGGCTGGAGAAAAAGGAAAGAACAAGCAGGTGAAGGCTGAAAAGGTACCAGAGTCGTATACTCCTCTAACCGTGTCACGAGCTGAAATTCTGAGCAATGTTGATTTTGGCCCGGCGCCGAAGATGAACCCCAATGGAAAGGGGAAGAAAAATATGAACAAGTATTGTGAGTACCACAGGGATAAGGGACATGATACCGAAGAATGCTTCAGTTTGAAGAAAATCATTCAGAGATGGATTGATGATGGTCGTCTCCAGGAGTATGTGAGGAAGGATCGTCAAGCAGCCAACACTCGAGTTGCTAACAACGGCCCTCCGGAGAGGCAGCCAAGAATGGTCTTGGTAATTTCTGAAGAAACGAGCAAGAATCAAATAAAGAGCGCCATCTACCACCTCAAGAAAGCCCCTCATGTTCCCCAGAAGTCGGAGATTCCAAACGACGTGATAAGCTTTTTTCCCTACGAGCTACCGGCCAATCCATTGGCACGTCAACAGACGCTGGTCATCCCCGGCTACATCGACAACTGTGAGTCCAGACGGATTCTAATCGATACTGGGGCGGCCAAAGACATTTTGTTTTACAACGTCTACCAACGGATTGGTCTACCCGATAGCCGCCTAAGTCCTTACTTAGGTCGTCTAGAGGGATTCACCAACCACCGAGTAGACGCAAAGGGCCAAATTGACCTTCTAGTTGACATTGGAGAACACCCATTGATAACCATCAAAACTGTGACTTTTATTGTAATTGACGTCGTCAGCGACTACCACGCAATTCTGGGCCAATCGGGCCAAGCCGCTTTGAGGATCGTCGCCTCGGTCCCTCATCAACGAGTCAAATTTCCTACACATGCTGGAGTTGGATGTGTGTTGGGGACGGCCCCGGAATTCCTAGAGCATGTACTGAAGGCAAAGCGGACCATTGAAATAGACGACCCAGATCACATTGTGAAGCTCTCCAAGTCTGTTAAGCAAACGACGACATCATATGCCACTGTCTCGACCATCAAATGTGTCGACGACCCAAAAGACTTTGTCGAAACATTCATGGACGATCAAGCTACAGAACCGCAACTTTTGACCGCCCATGAATCGGGGGCCGAGCTAGACAAGCTCATTGATGACGAGGTTCCAGACCTGACCCCTAAGGCAAGAAGAAAAATCAAAGAAATTGTCATTGAATCCATGGACTTTAGAGACGACGCTCCTGAGATGAAACCTGCCGACGAGCTAACAGAACTGATCATCAACCCAAACTATCCAGAGAAAAAAATCAAACTGGGGTCTCAGTTAGCTGCTGAGGAGAGGGAAGAGATAATCTCCCTACTAAAACAAAACCTCGATGTTTTTGCCTGGAAAGTTGAAGATATGAAGGGTATCAGAGAAGACGTGGCAGTTCATAGGCTCGGAGTGAACCCCACCATGAAGTTCAAAGAACAAAGGTGCAGAGTTTTTTCAACTGAGAAAGAGGTCGCTATAAAACAAGAAATTGAGAAGTTACTGAGCGCCGGAATTATTGTGAACGCTGGGTTCACGACCTGGTTGGCTAATGTGGTTCTAGTGAAAAAACCAAATGGGAAGTGGAGACTATGTGTCGATTTTACCGATCTAAACCTGGCATGCCCCAAGGATAGTTACCCCTTGCCCAGAATCGACAAGCTCGTCGACTCTGTGGCCGGTCATACAACTTTGAACTTTCTTGACGCCTACTCTGGCTATCACCAAATCAAGATGGCCGAAGAAGATATTCCGAAGACGGCCTTCCAAGCCGCAGGGGGAACGTATTGCTATACAAAAATGCCTTTTGGGCTCAAGAATGCCGGGGCAACGTACCAAAGAATGATAAACAAAGTGTTCAGGGGACAGATCGACGAGAACTTGGAGGCATACGTTGACGACATGGTTGTCAAGTCTAAAAAGAGAAAGCATGTCGACGACCTACACCAAACCTTCTCCAATCTACGAGCAAATGATATGGTCCTCAACCCAGCTAAGTGCGTCTTTGGAGTTGCAGCCGGAAAATTCTTGGGATTCATGCTTTCACAACGGGGAATCGAAGCCAACTCCGAGAAAATCAAGGCTTTGATTGACATGGCAGAGCCTACGAGCATCAAGGAGGTCCAGCGTTTGAACGGACGAATAGCGGCCTTGGGTCGTTTTATTTCCAAGTCCGCCGAGAGATCACTCCCATTTTTCAAAGCTCTCCGAGGTGCTAAGGACTTCAAATGGACGGAAGAATGTTCCCAATCATTCAGGCAGCTAAAAGAGTATCTTGGCTCCCCACCACTCCTCCAAAGCCCCGTCGCAGGGGAAGATCTCTATGTTTATCTCTCGGCGAGTGACAAAGCCGTCGCCGCCGTAATGGTTAGGGAGGAGGATGGAACACAGAGGCCAGTTTACTATGTTAGCAAAGCTTTGTCGGACGTAGAAACCCGCTACTTCAATGCGGAGAAGATTGCTTATGCTCTCGTCATCACAGCACGAAAGCTACGAGCTTACTTCTCTGCTCACCCCCATTATTGTTTACACAAATGCCCCACTACGAAAGATTTTGCATCGCCCTGAAAGTTTCGGCCGTCTTCTCAACTGGAACATTGAATTAACTGAGTTTGATATTCAGTACAGGGTAAGGAAAACCTTACAACCGCAGTCACTGGCAGATTTCCTGGTGGAAACATCATTTAGTGTTGACGACGACCAAAGGCCGCCTCAGAAAAGCTGCAAAGGCAAGGAGGTCGACGACTAACCAGAAGAATTAATCTTGCCCGTAGGCTGTTGGAAAATTTTTTCAGACGGATCAGCAACCAGAGATCTCAGTGGGGCGGGGATCATTCTCGTTGAGCCAGAAAATGGCACAGTTTTTGAAGAAGTATTGAGATTCAAATTCCAAGCGTCGAACAACCAAGCAGAATATGAAGCGCTCGTAGCGGCAATTGAGTATGCAAAGTGTTTTGGAGCCACTAAGATTGCGGCTTTTTGTGATTCTCAGTTAATCATGAATCAAGTCCGCGGCGACTATCAGGTCGTCGACTCAACCCTCCAGAAATATCATGCTTTCGTCGGCGAGTTGATTCAGGGGCTGGAGTTTTGGGCCATCCAGAGAATAGCCAGAGAGGACAATGAACACGCCGACCTACTCTCGAAGCTTGCAACAGATCAACTCCCTAAAGACGAGCATGGCCACCACTTGGCCTATTTCGAACAGCCAGCCTATGAACAAGTGAAGGTTATGTGCATTGGAGACGGTCCAAGGTGTTGGATCGACGAGCTGAAAGCATTTATTGAAAAATATGAGTTGCCATCTGATGAAGTTTTGGCGCGGCAAATCAAAAGGAAGGCTGTCCGATTCACGGTCGTAGAAGGTGAACTGTATAGACGATCTATCACCAGACCGCTGCTTAAGTGCGTCCACCCTGATAAGGTAATTCAATTGCTTTTTGAAGTGAATCAAGGAGAATGCGGGGGCCATCCTGGGGCCCGTACATTGGTTGATAAGTTAATTACCATGGGGTATTACTGGCCCCATCTCCGAGAAGACGCCAAGCAGTTTGTAAGGAAATGTGATACGTGCCAGCGGTTCGCCGACCTCCCCAAGCTCCCGACGACTGAGCAGACCCCGGTCATGGCAGCTTGGCCATTCGACATGTGGGGGGTCGATTTGATTGGGCCATTTCCACAGGCCAAAGGGGGAGTGAAGTACGTGATCGTGGCGGTTGATTATTTTTCTAAGTGGGTGGAGGCCAAAGCCTTGAACAAAATCACAGAAAACAATGCCCTCAGTTTTATTCACGACTCAATATGGTGTCGCTTTGGAATCCCAAGGGTAATTGTTTCTGACAATGGTCTACAATTCTCAAGGAAGTTTGAACAAGAATTGAACAGAATGGGTGTCAAGCATTCTAAGTCGTCTGTTGCCTATCCCCAAGGCAATGGACAAGCTGAGGCAGCGAACAAGCTCATCTTGTCAGCCCTGTGCAAAAATCTTGAAGGACGGAGTACGAGATGGTTGGACGAACTCCCTTCAGCTCTCTGGGCAGTCCGCACAACCACCCGGGAGCCTACGGGGGAAACCCCATTCGCTTTGGCTTATGGCTCTGAGGCCATGGCTCCCGCCGAGCTTCAGCTCCCTACAGACCGAGTGGCTCTCTACGACGTTAAAAAGAACATACACAACAGACAGGTCGATCTAGACCTCGTGGACGAGCGAAGATTGGACGCTCAACTGAGAATGGAGAATTACAAGAAGAAAACCAAGGCTTACCACGAAAAAAAGTGAAGAAAAGGTTTTTCAAGGTCGGCGATCACGTTCTCAGAAAAATTGAAGCAACAGGGCTTAAGGCCCGTCAAAACAAACTTTCTCCCAACTGGGAAGGACCATACATCGTCACCAGTGTGGTCAGAGAAGGAACCTACCGTCTAGCCAGGCCAAACGGTGAACAATTAAAGCATCCATGGCACGCTAATCATCTCACGAAGTATTACTTCTGAGATCGTCGTCAACACTCAGCGCCCTCAGGGCATCATGCTTGTGATTCTTATGTAACTTTTTCATTGTCATTTTTCGTCCATTTTGAAAGTTTGTAAGGTATAATCTATAAATCCCAGAAGTCTTAAATAGTAATCGAGTTGTTAATGTACGATTCTTGATCGAAAATTATCAATGGAAACTCGTCGCTTCGCTGAACTTCGTCCATTGCAAACCCAAAAGGCTTAGAACGGTTGAAGCCTGACTTCGACCCTTACCATTACTTTGATCAAAGTATAAAGATCATTCGAAGCTAAGACTTCGACACTCACATTCACTTCAGCCAAGTATAAAGGCTAGACGAGGCCAGACCTCGTCGACTGCTATAACGGAGTAAGAAGACTCGTCTATAGAATCTTGCCTACGAGCAAAGACCTACAGACCTTCGTACTATTCCTACGAGCCATTGAGAAGTTGAGAAAATACAAGGCTGAACAAAGGTCGGCCATATTAGGACGACCCAAGTTCTGGTCATCACTTACGACGACCACTCACACTTGTCCTCAAACTTACTCATTCAACAAGTTATCACATGCTATCTACGTTAACATAGATTAACAAACAGAAAACAAAAGGCATTGGATAACTTAAAACACCAATAAATCAAGCAAACATTGTACGACCCCCTCTAGACTACGAGGAAACAGGTCAATTACGCTACAAAATTTAGAAATTGTTTGAGAAATTGTTTGAAAATGCCAAAAAAGTTAAAGTGAAACATTGTTTGAGACATCACAAGACATTTCAGAAGAATAAAATCACTGGGGGTCACTGGTACTGGGTGGAGTTGCGTCAGGATCGGGGCCGTCGTCGAGAAAGTAGGCGTAATAGACATCAAAGTTCTTTGGATCAACAGCAAGGACTGGCCACTCGTTCTTTCCAGCCTTCCTGTCATCTTCTCTGATAATATCCAAGTCGTTGTCGTTGAAGGGAACGAAGGGGTGGATTAGACGAGCCTCTTGATCATGCGACGGTTCAGTGCAGAGGTCTGCCAGCTTCCTCGTGGAGATTAAGTCCTTAGTCTCTGGATCTGCAAGGATCCGCCTTGCCAAGTGCTTAGCCCCATCCTGAAAAAAGCCACTGGCCTTCTTAGTGACGACCTGCAGGAACTCTTCACCTCTTTTGAACTGCTCTACGGCATCCAATTTTGCATCGGCCAAAGCAATCTGATGGTCCGCCCTCATCTCCTCGATCTGAGTCCGAGCAGCTTCATAGTCAGCTTTCATTTTATCAACTTTATTCTCGGCGGCTTTGAAGCTCGTCGTCAGTATCCCTACTTCCTTCACCAATTTGGCCTTATCAGCTTTCAAGACTTCTGCCTCCTTCAAAACTTCATTCTTCTGAGCCATCAATGACTCGTAGGCAGTAGTTAGTTGGGCGATGTTATCCTCAGCATCCTTCAGCTTCTTCTCAGCCTCCTCCTTGGCTCCAACGGACTGAATCAGCTGCTCATTCTCCTTCTGCTCAGCGTCTAGGCATGCCTTGAAATCTGCCGTCATTGGCATCCATCATCGACATCATCTGCAACAGAAAAGTCATTTAATACTACAAGTATGCAACGACGAGATGCGTATGAAAAACGGAAGACTGAACCACCTCAGTTTGGATCAGCCCGAAGCGAGCATGGTAAGTCTCCGGCTTGGTCTTAGCCTCCCTCATCTGACGTCCCTGCCTCTTTTCATCAAGGCCGTACCCAGGATGAGAGCAGGACCACTCCTTGACAGATAAGGGACCCCTGAGACCTTTGGAACTTGGGCTAGCTTGGTTGCCATCTCCATGGCCTGCTTCCTATCAAGTACCCCGATGACGAGCCAGGAGTTTCAGCTCGAGGAGTAGAGGGGTCGGAGGAGCTGATTGGGTCATTGCCAGTTTTCTTTCTCTTTTCTTTCTCTCCCCCAGAACCAGCGGGGGGATCTTTCCTCTTCTTGGAGACGTGGCTCCCTTCACCGACGACCTCCGGGTTGGAGTCAGAGCTCCCAACTATCTCTGGGCCCACTTGCGCCCCTTCCACAACGATCAACTGACGATCCCCTCCAGCACTTGTCCCAGCAGTTTGGACCCCATCACCCGTTGTTTTCTCAAGCTCGTCAACCACAGCTTGACGACCCCCAGTGTTGAGCCCCCCGACAACGGGCTCCCTTTCGATCATGGGGATGGCGCCAACTGGGGTGTCCTTGGGCAGCTGCTCGTTCCTCTTTGCCATGTTTTCCTGACGACTATAGATGGCATTGGACAACGCTCGGTCCTTCTTGGCCTTGGTTCTCTCGTTGGGTCTGATCGCTCCGCTCATGATGTCCCGCTCGATATGATTGATATCCTTCTCAGAAAGAACTGCCAAGAAAAAATGGAAAAAGGTTAAGTCATTCACGACGAGACAAAAAGACAAATAATCAAAGTAAATGGGCAAGTATTAAGAGCCAAACCCCCATCCATCTCGAGATTCTCGCAACGATCTTCAGGATGGTCAAGGCGGGCACCGGCACAATTTATGCAGTTATCTTCCCAAGTCAATCTTTACCAAGGGATCGGGGCCTCTTAACGGCCTAGACATAATGCCGACCCTGATATATCTCCAATGAGATGCCTCAATATCCGACCATGACACCCAACCGAGCTTCAGCAAATTATCAATTTTTTCCTTCAACTCATCGGCCCAAGGCGCCGCCCATACATACTTGTCCGCAACCATGTCTTGACTTTCTGGAAAAGGAAATTGCCATCCTACCTTGATCTCCACCAAAATCATGTGATTGTCCCAACCATACACTTTGTTTTGGGTATCTAAAAACAAACCTTGAACATTCCTAATCGACGACACACTCACTACGGACTTTCCATTCTTAATTGATCTTTTTGTCCGGTAATATTGAAGAAACACCTTATTACATGGCTCGTAGCCAAGGAATCTACAGACCACTATGAAACTGGACAAAATCCTAACTGCGTTGCCACTCAATTCCATCGGCACACAACCTGAATCTTCAAGGAACTCGTTGATGAACGGATCTAGGAGCAACCTCAGCCCGAGCTCAAACTGCTTGTAGAAGAAGGCAACCTTCACTTTGCTGGTCAGGAGGGACTGCCTACGAGGCTCATACTCCCTTTGGCTGAGATACTCCAGTTTGTACGATGCAGCTGAAACCCTGAAGGAGTCTCGTAGAGAGTCAATCATCAACTTCTCAGTATCACCCTTCCTTGTGCTGACCTTGGTGATGGCCCAATCACCTTGTGCCCCACCTCCAAAACCTCGCTCGTTCCTTCCAGCTCGTACACCGGTGTGAAAGGCGTCGACGATCCTAGTGCCTCCTGCACTTGTACTGGCTTCATTTATTTCTTGGGCCGGTTGATTGGGACGGCCGTCGTGATCCATAACTACAAAACAAGGAAAAAGAGAAGGGGAATCAGTCCTAACATCCGTAGGCGACAACCTATCCAAGGGCAACCTAGATTCCCCTAAGACCAAATCCCTAACTGAATCACGACGGGATAGTGAATAATGGGTTTGGATGTGATGTGGGAGATCGTTCATTGACCTGAAAGACGTTACCCTTGGGTCATCCTCCTCAAACTCCCCAAGAACCTCACCTACTGGGAACTCTAAAGGCTCATTCTCAAACCCAAATTTCAACAAGATTGAAGAACATTCAGCTAATGGAATTTCTCTCCAAATCCCCATAGCACATTTATAAACCCTCTAATTTAACCCAAAACCGAATTTAACCCCTCTCTCAAAACTTATGGTTCTAGGACCCATTTAAAAAAATTCTTAAACCCTAAAGAAAAACCCAGAAAATGATGAACAATCAAAGGAAATTACCTATTTCTGAGACTGAAGATGGGTTTTCCGATGAGTTTACCGGCGACAAGTCGAAGAAATTCCTTATCCACTCTACCGGATGGCTTATCGGTGGTGAAGCCAGAGCCCTCAGTGTTACCGGAAATCGTTCGTACGGTGGCCGGAGTTTTTCTAGCTGTTTATCGGAAATCGCCTTTGCTACCCTGCTCTCAGTGCTCAAGATTTCGGAAAGTTTGAAATGGAGGAGGGAGCAAGCTTTTATATGTGGGGAAGATGAAAGGTTTGTACCTGGGAAATCCAAACGGCAAAATGATGGGCATTAAATACCCACTGCAACTACCGAGGAGAATGTCCCATCACGGGACACGTGTCAATTAATGGAGGGATCCCAGCCGCCCACATCATCAATACTGACGTCACCATAATTTAAAATTCAAATTGACGGTCGTACGGATTACCTTGGAGGGAAAACGACAACTCCTGGCCCGTCGAGACGACCCATGAGTTGGGGGCCACTGAACGGAATATTCTGTGATGGGCCAAGCCCAATACTTTATCGCGAACTAGGGGCCCAACAGGCCCACCAAAGGACCAATTATGAAGGGTCAGACCAAGACCTGGGTTATGGCCCGTCCTACAATGGATGGCGGTCATCGCCACTGAGTAGAGCTGTAAAACGAGTCGAATCGAGTCGAGTATTGCCGGATTCGAGTCGAACCCTTTAAAATTTTAAACGAGTCGGGTTTAAGTCGAATCGGGCCGAGTACCAAAAAGCTGGGCCGAACTCGACCCGGATGAAACTCGAAATGTGTCCTCGGGTAATGCCGGGTTTTCACTTTTGAAAATTTTGAAATTTGGTCGGTTGCTTTTTTGGCCAATTGGCCCAATACCCATTAAATGAATAAAAAACCCCTAGTTATTTACTGCATCCATCCTTATCTCTCTCTCACATCCCTATCTCTTCTCCAAAAAGCTCCTCCCACACCCACGTTCATCTTCATCTTTTTCTACTTTTGTTGCTTTTTAAATTACAAACAGAAGTCCCAACATCCATCCATGGCTTGATTCTCGCTACAGAAGTCCCAACATCCATCCATGGCTAGATTCTCGCTACATCAAATTTGGTTTCTTATTTCATTCGTTCTATCACTTCTTATTCTTCAATTTTTGTTCATTAAAATCGATTAAGGGTCCACATACTCAAAAAAGATTTTTAAATCAAACTATTTCTCTAGATTTAAAGAACTCGTATGTAGATCTGGGATGCAAGTATATGAAATCGAGTCAAAATCGAGTAATCGACCGAGTTGCGAGTACACTCGGCCCGACTCGGTCAATCTTGACGAACTCAGTATAGCTGCCGAGCTCGACTCGCTAAATGGTATCGAGCTCGAGTCGGGTTACTTTTTTCAGGTCGAGCTCGAGTCGGGTCACGGGTAACCCGCTCGAGATTACACCCCTACCACTGAGAGACCAAGCCCATCCAAGCAACGAGCCAACTCAACCTTGAGCAAATGTTTAGGTCGTAGCTCATCAATACGTCAGGTAGAGGCCGTCGCCAATGAGCGATCGAGCCCACCTAAACGACGAGTCTTCCCACCGCGCCAAACTGATCACCTTCAACAGAGATCGTCGTCATTAAACGACCAACTCTCACTGCCGCTCGCTCGTCGAGTCACCCCTCAAGGAGACGACCCAATTGGACGTACAGCTCCAGGTCGTCCCTTCAATTAGCTTCCTCAACAAGCTTGGTTAATTAGCTAATTTGGGATAATGTCAGACCTACCACAGTGACTTGTTACACGTGCAATCATATAACCAGCAATAATGCCAAAAGGCGTGCAGGTTGACTTTCCCTTATAAGGCAAGCTGCTTATCAATGTCATGCGCTGCAGTGTCCTTGTTTAGGCGGACCAACCCTAGCGTGACACGTGTACGCCTAGGAGACAGAGCTGATCCAACGGTTGACATCCATCCAATCCAACGGTTCAGATGAAAACCCTAATATCACTACATCCACTATAAATATGGGAACAAAACATGGACAAAGGTAATGCATTTCTGCATATTTACGTACACACACATTATTATCACCATTTTCCAGTCCATCAACTGATTCTCACGCCGGAGGGGCTTGCCGGAAGACCCCCGACGCAGTTTCACGGTTGTTTCTTGTGGTGTGCAGATCACAAAGTCAGCTCAATCACCTGCTGGACACGATAACTGAGCCCAAGACACATTCCTGCGCGATCAGGGTTTTAATTTTTTTTTTATCTTTTGTGAATTATGAGGTTTATGGGAAAATTAGGAAGGGTTTTAGTTATTTATATTTTGGGTATTATTCTCCTTTGGCCAGTTATCTACCTATTATTGCCACCACGTTCTCGGTAGGATAGGCCCAATTATTACTAGACCCAAGACCCATCAACAAGATCAGTCGACCTAGCTCATTGTCCGACCTACTTGATCCCGACCTAGCTTGGTCCGACATTACGATCCAAATGCTATTCTGGTACGGTTCAGCCCTATCCATCAGTCAGGTCGACCTAGACTCAACAGGCGACCTTGACCTACATCATCACGTCGTCCTACAGAGTCCTGGCGTACCTACAATCCTTTACGTAACAAGGCTCCCTACAAATCAGGAGTTATTTATGGATAAGATCTCTAAATCGTATATGTTCCACAATTAAAGGGATTTCTTGCAATCCTTCTACAATTATATCTCTCATCAACAACTATAAATACAAGACAATGTCCAAGGTAATTTGCTTTATGATTATTTGAGAATACATTGTTCCTTATAATTATTTTAGCTCGCATACACCATACTTACTCTCACGCCTGAGGGTCTTCGCCGGAGACCAATCCGGCTAGTCGTGGGTTCTGTTTTCAGGTCAAAGTCTATATATATATATATATATATATATATATATAACATTCTTATCAACACAAAGAAAGATATATATATAAACACATAATTGTAATACTGTAACCATTGCAAGGATACTGAGCCAAGATTTAATCCTCAAAAGGATATCACGATCCGAGCAGCATCAATCGCTGAAGAAAGCATTCCGGAACCAAATCATAATAACAACAAACGGGGACTATGACACAAAGTCATACCCAATAGTGCAACTAGACTACTTCTTGAGCTAGTTCAATACTCCCAAACCATGGCCGATGGCTGGACAAACAAGGAACCAATATATGGACTATAACGAACTCGACTCGGGTGCCATTATAGTCCCATAACACTGCCAAAATTCAAGCACCATCTGGACTTGAAATAGAAGCACAGTACTACATACTTGCTTACAACAACCGTTGATTCCAAAGTAGGGAATCATACCAATATAACATATCAACATGATATCAAATGTTAACAATTACCCATGAACAATAGCACTAAGGCTAAAACATCCTTGAACCAAATAAACTTAGGATTCCAAAGTAGGGAACCCTAATCAACATGATATAAAATGATAACAATTACCCATGAACAATAGCACAAAGGCTAAAACATCCTTGAACCAAATAAACTTAGGATTCCAAAGTAGGGAACCCTAATCAAGCACATCATAAAGATGTCAACAATTATCAAAATTGCAACACATATTGTCTACACCTTTATAATAACATTCAAGGATGTAACAACAATCATAAACCATGTATATGAAATCAAGTAAGGGCACAATATATAACCAACAAGCCCTACATGCTCAATATACAACAATTAATAACCTCTATAAAGGTTCAAGATCAAATTACCAATTTTGAATAACTTTGGTTAAGTTGCAAATCAAGCCTGCCAATCATTTTCCGAACAATATTTAAACCACTTCCACAAATCCATTTTGACCAAGTAAAACATCATTGGGTAGCTAAAGTGTTGTACTTCAATTATAGTTAAAGGGGGTTCAATTATATACTAGGTTGAATGGGTTTCTATGGCTTGGAAATTGCTTCAGAGGTGGCAGGGTAGGGCACGACTCGTGCCCCAGGGCACGACTCGTGGCCCATGTATACCCCCTCAGATACAGTCGTCCCCCATTGAGCACGACAAGGCATGAAAGTAGGAACGACTCGTGCCCTCTGCCCAGAATTCAGAATTCAGCTGCAAAACATCAGCAACCAAAATCCCAAGCATTGTTCACCCTTTTACTCTGTTTTTAAAGTGTCAAAACAAGTACCAACATTAGCAAAACAGACCAAACCATTTCATACCCCTTCCAATAAATTCCAACACTAACCAAAATCATTTTATTACAAAAAATTTGTTCCATAATACCATGCAACACTATTTTACACTAATTTACATTCAAACCAAACCATTCTACACCCATTTATGAAACTTCTACCACAACCTAGTTCTCTTCATTCCAAAAACCAAATAAAACCTCAAAATTTAACAAATAATATTTATAAAGCTAAAATCTCAACCTTAAACATTCCATGAGCATATTTTGAAAAGAATTCATAATAACTTACCGGAATAATGCGAAATGAATTAATTATTTTTCCGACTAGATGCGCTCCCCTCGTCGCCACGAACAAGAATATGCGAACGGATTTAAAAACGGAGAGGTAATGAAGAGGCTAGAATTTTTGGAAGAAGGAACCTAGGGTTTGCTTGCCATGGAAGGTTTTAGAAGATGCGAATTTGAGCTGATGATCTTTCCTTTGTTAAAATGCTTCCTATGGAGAGTAATTGAAAGATAAATATTAATAATTACACCTTAGCTCCTCAAAGCTTGAACAACTTATAACTAACAACCTCAACTTCTAACCTTTTCAACAAAGCACCTCAAAATTTATAACTTTATAATTAAATTTTTTAATTATTATAACTTCACTACAACACTTTATTTTTACTCCACTTAGACCCTAAATCATTAAATTTATTTCATTTTAATCCTAACTTCACATAATTTATCCAAATATAGAAAAGAACACATAAGCCAACAAATAGTATACAATGTATAAAATGATATACTACAACCCCAACCCCACGTGCTCAACATGTGCTAAATTAGTGTCTAGGATTAGGGTCGTGACATTCACTCCCCCTAAAAGAAAATTCGACCCGAATTTTAACTTGACTTACCACGAAGATCGAACAACCAATGGTATTTTCGCTCCATCTCTTCCCGGAGCTCCCAAGTAGACTCTTCCACGTCGTGGTTCCTCCAAACAACTCTCATAAGAGGAATACTCTTATTTATCAACTCTTGCACCTTGGTATCAATAACTTATATGGGCTGTTCTATATAGGACATATCCGGCTCTATATCCTCAGGAATCCTAGGCAACACATGTGAAGGATCATATACATACTTCCGAAGCATTGACACATGGAACACGCTATGCATTTTCCCAAGAGATGAAGGTAAAGCAAGGCGATACGCAAGATTTCCCACTCTTTCTAAGATCTCAAAAGGACCTACGAACCTCGGAGCTAACTTACCCTTCTTGCCATATCTCTTAATCCCTACCTTAGGTGACACTCGTAGGAACACCAAGTCTCCCTTCTGAAATTCAAGGTCTCGTCTCCTCTGATCCGCATAACTTTTTTGTCTACTCTGGGATGTAATCAATCGATTCCGAATGATCTTGACTTTCTCAACTGAATCCCGAACCATATCAATACCCCAAATTTTAGCTTCACCAACTTCATCCCAACAAATCGGAGACCTACACTTTCTTCCATATAAAGCTTCACAAGGAGCCATCTCGATACTCGATTGGTAACTATTGTTGTAAGAAAACTCAATAAGAGGCAAATGAATGTCCCAAGAATCCGAGAAGTCAACTGAACAAGCTCGCAACATGTCTTTGAGAATCTGAATTGTCCTCTCGGATTGGCCGTCAGTTTGAGGATGGAATGCTGTACTGAATCTCAAATCTGACCCCAAGGCCTTTTGCAATGCTTGCCAGAATCTAGAAGTAAAGCAAGGATCACGATCTGACACAATGCTAATCGGAACCCCGTGCAATCTCACTATCTCAGAAATATACAACCTCGCAAGCCTCTCCATCGAATAGCTAATATCAATAGGTAGGAAATGAGCGGACTTAGTCAACCTGTCTACAATCACCCAAACTGCGTCATGCTTCCAACTCGTCCGAGGCAATCCCGTGACAAAATCCATGGTAATATGCTCCCACTTCCACTCCGAAATCTCTATCGGCTGAAGCAAACCGGCGGAACTTTGGTGTTCCGCTTTCACTTGCTGACACGTCAAACACTTGGACACATAATCTGCTATTTCCCTCTTCATGTTATTCCACCAAAAATGTTGTTTCAAATTTTGATACATTTTCGTACTCCCGGGGTGAATGGTATACTTGGACTTATGGCCTTCATCTAAAACTTGATGCTTCACCTCCTCAATATTTGGCACACACAATCGACCTCTATATATCAACACTCCCTCGGGACTAAGGCAAAACTCTTTGAATTTTTCATCCACGATCTGATCCACCACCTTCTTCAACTCTAAATCACCAATTTGACTCTCCTTTATTTGTTGAATCAAACTTGGTAAGGCACTCAAGCTTGCAAAGATAGCGCCATGTCTTGACTCTCGGGGACACCAATCACGAGCATCTTCCAATATCTTCCATTCCTGAACCATCAATGATGCCACATATGATTTCCTACTAATAGCATCCGCCACAACATTAGCTTTGCCCGGGTGATAAGAAATGGTACAATCGTAATCCTTCAACAACTCCATCCATCTCCGCTGCCTATTGTACAACTCCTTTTGCGAGAAAAGATATTTCAAACTTTTGTGGTCCGTGAAAATTTCAAACTTGGTTCCGTAAAGATAATGCTTCCATTTGTGCAATGCGAAGACGATAGCTGCAAGCTCCATATCATGTGTCGGATAGTTCTGTTAACAAGGAGTCAACTTCCTCGAGGCATATGCGATAACCTTCCCATTTTGCATCAATACACATCCTAAACCCTCCTTAGAAGCATCACATTAAACAACCAACCCATCATTCCCATTTGGTAGAACAAGGACAGGTGCCGATGTCAATTTCTTCTTCAATTATTCGAAACTCGCTTGACACTTCTTGTCACGACCCTAAACCTAGGCACATGTTGGTCACACGTGAAGCACGTGGGGTTGGGTATGCCTTGCATATCATCCTTGGATTGTTAGTATTTGATTTGCTTATATGTTCATTTGAAGCATTTTGATGAACTATGTGTTTTTGGATGTTATAACTTGATTGAAGCATATAATGTCTAAATAAAGAAAAGTTGTGTAGTTCTTTGTCAACACTTGAGACTTGATTGAAAGTGTTATAAAAGGTATAAGGTGCTTATGTGTAATATCAAGTATAAGGTGGTGGTTTGGAAATTGTTTGAACCTTGAGGAGCTAGAATGTAAATGGGTTATATAAATATCAACCAAAGCTTATCTTGGAAGATTAATTTCACCTCCTCAGTCCATCATCTTCTCCTACGTTCTTGAAGAGTCCCAAACCCTATCTAAACTTCATAAAATCCCAGAAAATCAAAGGTTGAGTGGCTGTTGATTCTGTTTTCAGAAGATTGCAAAGGAGGGTGATAGGAGCAAGAATATCTAACTTCATCTCCTTTTTATTTTGATAATCCTTGGTAAGTTGTTATGTTCTTTTGTTATAATTGTTCATAACATGATTATAGTGGTTAATATGATGTTATTAACAAGTTGTGAAATGATGAAACTTCAGCTGGGGTTTGAAAATGGTAACAAGCTAAGTTGGTGATGAGCAACTTAGAAAAAAGTGGTATCATGGGTTAGAAATTGTTGTACCCATGTTGTGTATATGTTATAGAGCATGGAGAGAGTATATTAGAGTTTAAAACCAGGCATATGGACTGTTGGAAACCTGTTTGCAGTGGCTGAAGTAAGGCTGGAAACTGCAGTTGTTGGTGTGGTTGTTCTTGCTGATTTCTGATGTAAAACCGTGGCTCCAGGGGAGGGGCACGACTCGTGCACATGAGCACGAGTCGTGACCAAGCTGAGGAGTCGTGAGGCACCAGTCGTGGCCATGGAATCAGTCGTGCAGGGCCTGGAAACGACTCGTGCTGCCATGCACGACTCGTGCTAAAATCTGCCTTGAGTGAGCACCTTTGCAAGCTTTTAACCCTAGGTTAATGAGTATGAATGTAACCACTCCTTAACTATACTTGTAGTACAAGTTTAGTATAACATTGTAGAACTTGGAATAGGCCAAAAAGGTTATGTCAAGAGCTTTAAATATTGATCCAAAGTTGCTTGGAAGGCAGTTTCAGCACTTGGATTATTTCAATCTGCAGCCTTGGTCCATGTTTGAGGCATTTGAAACCTAGGCTAAACAACTCGGAATGGAACACTTTTTGATCCTGTATTTGATACAACTTTAGTACTATATAATAGAGTTGGAATTGGGCCAAAATGAAGTAGGTAAGAGCTTTAAATATTGGCCTAAAAATGCAAGAAAGGAAAGTTAGAGAGCTGAACCATTTTACCTTGCAGCCTTGAACCATGTTTGAGGCATTGGTAACCTAGCTTGATGGGCATGTATTGATACACTTTTTAACCCTGATTTTAGTACAACTTTAGTACTACATTATGGAACTTTAAATGGTCCAATCGGATAAAGAGAAGGGCTTTAAAGAATGTCCTGAAAATGCTTGAAAGGCGATTATGGAACTTTAACCAAAGTTAATAAAACTTGGTATTTGAACTTGGAACCCTTAGAGAAGGTGTGTAATGTTGTATTGTGAACGCGTAGGGATACTTAGATGATATTGTCCCTTTACGTGGTTGACCCTAGATGGTTATGGGGTTATAGTGCGTAAAAATGATTAGCACTAATTGATTTGGTTTGGGGCAAGTGTATTAAGACATTGTCACTAGATTATATAGCGTATAATGAATTGGTAGGGATTACTTGATATGCATTGTGTCCTTACTTGATTTCATTACATGGTGGAGGGTCCAAGTAATGTGTAAAATGTGTATTACACTATTTGTTGGGTTGGAATCTTTATAGAAAGTGTTCAACCTTAGGGTCTGATTGAGTAGGGATACTTATATTGTATGGTACCTGTACTTGATGACCTATATGTGATGATTGGTTCGGATAGTGCGTGAAATATATGTGGCACTACTTCTTGAGATTGAGTATGGATATGTAGGGCTTATATGCAATTTATTATGCCCATATGTGATCTCATATCCATGATTTGTTGTGCACATAGTGTTTAAATGCGTGTTGCACTGTTCCATTTGGTTTGAGCATGAGTATTAGACCATGTTATTGGTTTGGCATTATTCAACAGTGTTTACAAGGTTGGTTGCACCGTGGAAATGGGTTGACATGATTATAGTAACATGTTTTCTGTTGATATCCCTATGCGTGGATGTAATTTCAAGTAACTGTTTATGTACTTGGATATGATTATATGAACTGTTGTTATGGGTATAGTGGAATCCAATCAAGTATAGATTTGTTCTATAAGTGATTGAATTTCAGTATACCTATGACGTAGCATGTCTGCTGGCCACAGACATGGGAATAGCCACTTTTGTATCGTGCCTAAAGCCTTACAGATAGATGGGAATGTTACACGAGAAGGTGACATGGCATGTCTGTGATTACAGATATGGGATTGGCCACTTGATGTGGGATCGGCCACTTGATGTGGGACATGTATTGTGCCAAAAGCCTTGCGGATAAATGTTAGTGATTGTAATAGAATTAGCCACTTTTGTATTGTGCCATATGCCTTGCGGATAGCCGGGAGACTTATATGTTCTATATGACCAGTATTCGGGTGGGAAAGGTAACTTAAAGTGTTTACTGTTTTCCCAATTGTGAGCAACCGATGTGTGTTGCATATTATATGAGCAACCTGTAAGGTGTTGCATATCATTGAGCAACCTGTGTGTGTTGTACATTAGTAGGGTAACCTATTTATGTGTTACATATTATATGACTTACAGGTCAGGAGGAAAAGGTAACTTAAGGTGTTACTGTTTCCCAATGTGATATATTGCAACCTTTGTTTATGTGTTGCATACTATATGGCATATTGTTGCATGCATAGCAACTTATTGAGATTTATTCTCACCCCTTCTCCCTTTCTTGTTTTAGTTTCAGTGAGACAGGAGGACCATACCGGTGAGGCCGGAAAGGAGTTTAGATCCTATTTTGGGTTATCAGGGTATGTTTATATTTGTGTGGGAGTTGGGAATAGTTGTGGTTATGTATTCTGAGAAACTGTTATAGAATATTTTCAGTAAATTGTATTGTAATCAGTTGTGGGTTGGTTTGTTTTCAGTTGGCTCGTATAAGCCTGTTTAGTGTAGTGGTTGTATCTTAAACAGGTTATATGTTTAAAGTAGGTTTTTAAATCACCTCCGGGTAGTGAGGTTATTTTGAAATTTTTTTGGAAACGGTTGTGTACTTTTCAAGTTAAATGAAAGAAAAGTTTTTTTTAAATAGTATATTTTGGGACCCTCCATCCTGGGACACGATTTATAGGTCCGGGAGTTGGAGGCGCCCACACTTCTCATTCCACACAAACGGTATATTCTTCCGAGTCAGTTGAGTCAACGGCGTAGCAATCTTGGAAAACACTTTTATGAATCTCCGATAATACCTGGCTAACCCCAGAAAACTCCGAATCTCGGTAACTGATTCCGGCCTCTTCCAACTAACCACGACTTCAATCTTGGAAGGGTCAACTGAAATTCCACCCTTTGAGACAACATGGCCTAGGAAAGAAACTTCCTCAAGCCAAAACGCACACTTACTAAATTTAGCAAACAACTGCTTCTCCCGGAGTACCGTCAAAACCGTTCTCAAGTGTTGTTCATGTTCCTCCTGAGACTTGGAATAGACTAAAATGTCTTCAATGAACACCACCACAAAATTATCAAGATAAGGCTTAAAAACACGATTCATCAAATCCATGAAAACGGCTGGAGCATTCGTTAAACCAAAAGGCATGACAAGGAATTCAAAATGCCCATACCGAGTACGAAAAGCTGTCTTGGAAACATCCTCAGGACGAACTTTCAGCTGATGATACCCGCTCCTCAGATCAAGCTTAGAAAATACGGTCGCACCTTGTAATTGATCAAATAGGTCATCAATATGAGGTAGAGGGTATTTGTTCTTTACCGTCACTTGGTTCAACTGTCGGTAATCAATACAAAGTCTCAACGACCCATCTTTCTTCCTAACAAACAATACTGAATCCCCGATCAAGCAACTCTTGCAACTGATCCTTCAACTCTTTCAATTCAGCTGGGGCCATTCGATAAGGTGCCTTGGATATCGGAGCGGTACCCGGAAGCAATTCAATCCCAAACTCTATCTCTCTATCCGGAGGCATCACATACTCGGAAGAGAACACATCCAGAAATTCCTTAACTATTGGTACATTCCCAAATTCAGGCAACACTTTAGTGGTATCAAGGATACTAGCCAAGAATCCCGTACAACCACGAAGCAACAACTTTCTAGCTTTCACATAAGAAATGACACGGATAGTCCCAACCGAAGGAATAGCCTCAAAAATAAACTTAGGCATATTCGGGACTGAAAAGGTAACGACCTTCTTATGAAAATCGACTAAAGCATGGTATTTGCTTAGCCAATCCATACCCAGAATAACATCAAAATCATGTATGGGCAACACTACCAAGTCAGCAGGTAATACATGATCACAAATATACACATCACATGCATGCAACACCTCATCAGTTACTAAACACTCTCCCATCGGAGTTGACACTTCTAGCACATAATGCATAGATTCCATAGAAACAGGCAATTTCGATGCAACATGCATGTACACATAAGAATGAGATGAGCCGGGGTCTATTAGTGCACGTGCTCTCATACTTGCTATAAAAATAATACCTTCGATGACGTTGGAGGAATCTGCCGCTTGTTTTTTATTCACCGCAAAGACCCGACCCTGAACCTTAGGCCTCCCCGAAGAATCTCTCTTCTGCCCCTGAGAAGTCCCGGCGCCACTCCCGGATGGTTGCTTCTTTGACTTTGGACAATCCTTCTAAAAATGTCCCAAATGTCCACAATTCAAACACTTACCCTGTTTCTTCCAACAATGATCCTCAATATGCCCTTCCTTCTGACAATAATTACAAACCTTGTTTGGTGCTTTCCCTGCAATAAAACCTTGTCTTCGAACACTAGATTGACCTTGCGGCTGCCCTCTAAAGTGTGATGTCGGTCCTTGCCCTCCCCGACTATCTCGACCTTGTTGTTGGGGTCTATTTTGTCCTCCTTGCCTTCCCGAACTTACTACTTCCATTTTCCTCTTATGATCTTCAATGTCATGCTCCACATGGTAAGCACGATCCACGGCATCTTGCAAATTTTGAAACTTGTGGGATACTAACTGAGTGCGGATCACTGACTTCAAACCTCGCACAAATCTCATAGCCTTTCTCTCCTCGGTTGCCACCAAATGATTGCAATATCTCGCTAACTCTGTGTACTTGGCCACATATTGAGCCACTGTCAATAAATTATGCTCCAGATTAAGAAATTCTATCTCCTTCTTGTCTTGATCCACCATCGGAATAAAGTGCTCCTTAAACTTTCTTAGAAAATTCTCCCAATTGTACGGAACATGAGCCTCATCCCAACTTGCTTTTAAAGTTCTCCACCAATGTTCCGCCGCGCCAGAAAACTTGTAAGCTACGAATCTAACTCGTTCATCTTCAGTACACCTCAACACATCAAAGATTTTCTCCATTGCCTCAATCCATCTCTCCGCCTTTAACACATCCGGCTCACCCGCATACCAAATAGGTTTAAGCTTCAAAAACTGATCCAATCCAACCCTTGGCGCTGCTTGTTCTCCTTGCTGTCTTTGGTCATTCATAGCCTTCATAGCCGCTTCCAACATTCCTTGGAACATCTCTCGAGTCTCCTCCCGAACATTTCCACGGCCTAATGGTCCGGTCGGATCACCTTCTACTCCTGCCATAATGATTTAGTGCATGCATAAGACATTTAACGTCACTCACTCAATCCATATTACCCTCCTAGGTCACGTAGTCACTCTAGACTATCTAAACCTAAGGCTCTGATACCAACTGAAGTGCCCCAAATCAAAGACCTACTTGGCCTCATGTTCGGAACACGCTCGAAAGACGCCTTTTAAAAAAATTGAAATGTCCTTTCAAAACATTTACTAATTAAAACATGTTTAACTTTAAAGAACTTCCATTACATACCACAAAAGTAAAACATTTAACTTGAGAATTCTACTTAAGGTTTTACAAACCAAAACACACTCTTTTACAAACCAAGGAACATAGTCCCAAATATACAATATTTACAATCTCAAAAGAGTTTTCCAAAATACAAGACAATATTTCAAGTCTAGGAACTACCCCTTGGTTTACATTTACATAATGTAACCAATATACAATACCTTGAACAAAACACCCCAACTTGGCGTCCTCACGTGATCAACGTGGCCTAGCCCCAGGCTCTCCTCTATCTAAGAATGCAATAAAAGGACGGGGTGAGATAAATCTCAGCAAGTTATTATGTATGCAGCAATATGATATGCAATCACAATATGAAAGCATATAACATTCAACTCATCATATATATATATATATATATATATATATATATATATATATATATATATATATATATATATATATATATATATATATATATATATATATATATATATATATTGCATTCTTATCAACACAAAGAAAGATATATATATATATATATATATATATATATATATATATATATATATAAACACATAATTGTAATACTGTAACCATTGCAAGGACACTGAGCTAATGTTTAATCCTCAAAAGGATATCACGATCCGAGCAGCATCAATCGTTGAAGAAACCATTCCGGAACCAAATCATAATAACAACAAACGGGGACTATGACACAACGTCATACCCAATAGTGCAACTAGACTACTTCTTGAGCTAGTTCACTACTCCCAAACCATGGCCGATGGCTGGACAAACAGGGAACCAGTGTATGGACAATAACGAACTCGGCTCGGGTGCCATTATAGTCCCATAACACTGCCAAAATTCAAGCACCATCTGGACTTGAAATAGAAGCACAGTACTACATACTTGCTTACAACAACCGATGATTCCAAAGTAGGGAACCATACCAATATAACATATCAACATGATATCAAATGATAACAATTACCCATGAACAATAGCACTAAGGCTAAAACATCCTTGAACCAAATAAACTTAGGATTCCAAAGTAGGGAACCCTAATCAAGCACATCATAAAGATGTCAACAATTATCAAAAGTGCAACACATATTGTCTACACCTTTATAATAACATTCAAGGATGTAACAACAATCATAAACCATGTATATGAAATCAAGTAAGGGCACAATATATAACCAACAAGCCCTACATGCTCAACATACAACAATTAATAACCTCTATAAAGGTTCAAGATCAAATTACCAATTTTGAATAACTTTGGTTAAGTTGCAAATCAAGCCTGCCAATCATTTTCCGAACAATATTTAAACCACTTTCACAAATCCATTTTGACCAAGTAAAACATCATTGGGTAGCTAAAGTGTTGCACTTCAATTATAGTTAAAGAGGGTTCAATTATATACTAGGTTGAATGGGTTTCTATGGCTTGGAAAATGCCTCAGAGGTGGCAGGGCAGGGCACGACTCATGCCCCAGGGCACGACTCATGCCCCATGTATACCCCCTCTGATACAGTCGTCCCCCATTGAGCACGACAGTAGGCACGACTCGTGCCCTCTGCCCATAATTCAGAATTCAGCTGCAAAAAATCAGCAACCAAAATCCCAAGCATTGTTCACCCTTTTACTCTGTTTTTAAAGTGTCAAAACAAGTACAAACATCAACAAAACAGACCAAACCATTCCATACCCCTTCCAATACATTCTAGCACTAACCAAAATCATTTTATTACAATAACTTTGTTCCATAATACCATGCAACACTATTTTACACTAATTTACTTTCAAACCAAACCATTCTACACCCATTCATGAAACTTCTACCACAACCTAATTCTCTTCATTACAAAAACCAAATAAAACCTCAAAATTTAACAAATAATATTTATAAAGCTAAAATCTCAACCTTAAACATTCCATGAGCATATTTTGAAAAGAATTCATAATAACTTATCGGAATAATGCGAAATGAATTAATTATTTTTTCGACTAGATGCGCTCCCCTCGTCGCCACGAACAAGAATATGCGAACGGATTTAAAAAAAAGAGAAGTAATGAAGAAGCTAGAATTTTTGGAAGAAGGAACCTAGGGTTTGCTTGCCATGGAAGGTTTTAGAAGATGAGAATTTGAGCTGATGATCTTTCCTTTGTTAAAATGCTTCCCATGGAGAGTAATTGAAAGATAAATATTAATAATTACACCTTAGCTCCTCAAAGCTTGAACAACTTATAACTAACAACCTCAACTTCTAACCTTTTCAACAAAGCACCTCAAAATTTATAACTTTATAATTAAAATTTTCAATTATTATAACTTGACTACAACACTTTATTTTTACTCCACTTAGACCCTAAATCATTAAATTTATTTCATTTGCATCCTAACTTCACATAATTTATCCAAATATAGAAAAGAACACATAAGCCAACAAATAGCATACAATGTATAAAATGATATACTACAACCCCAACCCCACGTGCTTAACATGTGCTAAATTAGTGTCTAGGATTAGGGTCGTGACAAACTCACCCTAGGAGTGACAGGCATAGGGCCCACTCAAGGAGGGAGCCTCACCGCGAGAAACGACAGAGATCCAACGACGTCTCCCATGCAAGGGATGACAGGCCAGATGCCAGGGAATGGTTGCAGTGGAAGAAAAAGTTGTCAGGGAATGGTTGCAGTGGAAGAAAAAGTTTGAACAATGGGAGACCGACAAAAAAGAGGATGCTGGAAAGGGCGAAAGAAACGACTTTACTCTTCTACCCTTGTCCAAGGAGTTGCTCGACCGTCGACCTTCCCACGGTTTCAGGTTGCCCACTCTAGAAAAATATTCGGGTGGGACCAATGCCCAGAGTCATATACATCATGTGGAAGCTACTATGTGTTTTGTCTCCAACGAGGACAACATGATATGCAAAGCACTAACTAGCACTCTCACAGGGGCAGCTCTGACTTGGTTTAACGGCTTGGCACCAGGCTGCATTTCAACGTGGCATTACATGAGAAAGAAGTTTTTAGATCGCTTATCGACAGCTGGAGCTCGGAAGCTGACGGTCACCGACTTGAATAATTTGGTGCAAGGAAAAAATGAAAGCTCGATGAGCTATTAAACCAAGTTCAAGGAGATGGTTGATCAAATTGAAGAGGACCTGACGGACAGGGAGTAATAAATTATTTCAGAAATGGGATAGCCTCTGCAGACTTGGACTACGAGCTGACAGTCCAGAGCGTGAAGACCCGACAAGAACTATTCGAAAAGGCCTACAACGTGGCACTGGCTGAATAAAGAAAGGAAAAGAAGAATGGAAAAGGTCCCAAGTCTGAGATCGCGGATACTGACAAGAAGGACCCGGCCAAGAATGGGGGAAATAACAAGAATGGAAAGAACAGAACCAGGGCAACTGAGAAAGTGCCCGAAGCTTTCACCCCTTTGACAATAAGTCGTATTGAAATCCTGAATATCGTCGAGCTAGGCCCACCTGCCCCTACGAACCCAGAAAATAAGTTCAGAAGGGATAACAGCAAGTACTGCGACTATCACAAAGACACGGGCCACACTACGGAGGATTGTATGAGCCTGAAATGCATCATTCCAAAGTGGGTCAACAGTACTAGGCTCGACATGTATGTGAAAAGAGCTCAGCCTGGCGGTGGTGAGCGAGCTGCTGGTGGACCGCAAGAGCCAAGACAGCCTAGATTGAATTTGGGAGTTATTACTGAGCAAGCCAGCAACACCGCCCTGAAACACAAGATATTCCAGCTCAACAAGGCCTCTCACGTGCCACCTAGAAGCTACATCAGAGACGAGATGATCAGTTTCTACCCGGACGAGCTAGCAACCAATATAGCGGCTAGAGAGCAAGTTCTCGTTATCCCAGGGTTAATTGATGGGTGTACGACGACCAGACTCTTGATAGATACTGGGGCCTGCAAAGATATTCTGTTTTACAAGACATTCAAGGAGATGGGGCTGTCCAAGGAGCAACTTTCACGTTATGACGGTCGACTGGAAGGCTTCACCAACCATAGGGTCGATGCCAAGGGACAGATCGAGTTGGACGTCGATATAGGCCAACATCCTTACAGGGTAGTCTCCAAGGTAACATTTATTGTTATTGATGTGAATACTGATTATGCTGCTATTTTGGGTATCCCTGGCCAGGTCGCACTTGGAATGGTGGCCTCAATCCCCCATCAACGAGTTAAGTTTCCTACGCTAGCTGGAATCGGCTGTGTACAAAGTACAGCTCGAGAATACCTTGATCATGTCCTTCGAATGAGAAAGAAAAGGGAACTAGAGATTGAAACTGCTGAGGGATACTTGAAGATGTCAAAATCTGTCACTACAACTTCCCAACTATCTACGATCACCTGCGTGGAGGAGGCGACCTATCACTCACATGACGAGGTCATGACTGAGCCGACACGTCCTTCCCAAATCACCATGGTCGATTCAGATGCAGTTATGTTTGACCAAGTCTTCATAGGCGAGCTATGCCTACATATCGACAATAACTCGGGGGCTACCACCAGTGAGATCGCAGTTGAGCTAGATGATATGATCGTTGAAGAAGCTCCAACCTTGGGGGCCGAAGAAAGACAGAGGGTTCGAGAGATCATTATCAAGACCCTACAATTTAGAGATGGTCCAGAGCTAGAAGATGTGGACGAGCTAGAAGCAGTGATAACAAACCCTTCCTATCCCGAACAAAAAATTCAGATTGGTAAGCAGTTGTCAGCTGAAGAAATAGTAGAGATCGTCGAGCTACTAAGGGAGAGCAATGATGTCTTTGCTTGGCGAGTAGAGGACATGAAAGGAATCAAGGAAGAGGTCGTTGTTCACAGGTTGGAAGTCAACCCGACCATGAAGTACAAAGCACAGAAACTGAGAAGCTTTGCTCGTGACAAGGAGGAAGCGATCAAACTTGAGGTACAAAAACTTTTGAGTGCAGGTATCATCAAGGAAGCTACTTACACCACCTGGCTAGCTAATGTGGTCATGGTAAAGAAATCTAATGGCAAGTAGAGGAAGTGTGTCAACTTCACCAACCTAAATCTAGCCTACCCCAATGATAGCTACCCTCTGCCTCGAATTGACAAGCTCGTAGACTCTATAGCTGGGCACACCACATTAAGCTTCCTTGATTCCTATTCAGGTTATCATCCGATGAAGATGCACGAGGATGATATAGTGAAGACGGCTTTCCAAGCTGATGGGGGTATTTACTGCTACAACATGATGTCGTTCGGGTTAAAAAATGCAGGAGCGACCTACCAGAGGATGGTGAACAAGGTATTTGCCTCACAAATTGGCCGAAATATGGAGGCCTACATCGACGATATGGTCATCAAAACAAAGGCCGGACGTCACGTGGTCGACCTAAAGGAAACGTTCGCCAATTTATGAGCAAACAACATGAAGATTAACCCAAGCAAGTGTGTATTTGGAGTAGCAGCTGGAAAACTTCTTGGTTTTATGGTTTCACAGCGAGGTATTGAGGCAAATCCTGAGAAGATCAAGGCTTTGGTCGACATGCAGGAGCCCACAAGTATCAAGGAGATTCAGCAACTTAATGGTAGGGTGGCAGCCCTAGGTCGTTTTATAGCCAAGTCGGCAGAAAGTTCTCTCCCCTTCTTCAAATCATTAAGGGGGACAAAATACTTTGAATGGACGGCCGAATGTCATTCGTCGTTCCAGCAGCTTAAGGAGTATCTCGCTGCTCCACCCTATTGAGCAGCCCAACCGTTGGAGAAACTTTATTCATATATTTGTCTGTGGGCGACCAATCCAAAGCTGATATTCTAGTTCGAGAGGAAGGAGGGCTTCAGAAGCCCGTATATTATGTTAGCAAGGCTTTGTCCGATGTGGAAGGCAGCTACTATAATGCGGAGAAGGTAGCATACGCCTTAGTCGTAGCTTCTTGGAAGTTACGAGCTTATTTTCTGGCTCACCTGATTGTCGTACTCACTAACGCACCCCTGAGGAAAATCCTACATAAGCCAGAAAGTTCAGGCCGCTTACTCAACTGGTCAATTGCTCTCACATAATTCGACATCGAGTATCGGCCTCGAAAGGCATTGAAAGCTCAAGCCTTGGCAGACTTCTTGGTCGAGCTGACGTTCACCAAGGAAGATAATGAGGTACGAGTTCAGAAGGAGAAAGCCAAAGGAAAGGAACCAGAGGCCCAGTCCGCCACCAGTCTACCCGACGATTGCTGGAAAATATACTCTGATGGGTCGGCAACAAAGAGCGTTAGCGGAGCTGGGGTTGTGTTGATCGAACCAGAATTGGGGACAGTCTACGAGGACGCATTGAGATTCAAGTTCGAAGCTTCTAACAACCAGGCAGAATACGAAGCTTTGGTCGAAGCCATCGAATACGCAAAATGTTTTGGGGCGACCAAGATTATGGCTTACTGTGACTCACAGTTGATAGTCAACCAAGTCAGAGGAGAGTACGAGGTGATGAACCTCACTTTAATCAAATACTGCGACTTGGTGAAGGAACTGATAAAGAACTTGGAATTCTGGGAAATTCAGAGGATTGGTCGAGAGGACAATGAGTTGGCCGACCTAATCTCAAAGCTAGCTACTTCAGACGAACAACATGAAGAAACTATCTCCTACCTCGAGCATCCGGCTTATGAAAGGGTTCAAATTCAGTGCTTGGAGGATACTACTAGAAATTGGGTCTACACCAAATGCTGAATCGAAGAAATGAGAGCTTATTTGGAGACTGGTGAGCTACCTGATGAAGAGAAAGCAGCTCGAGCTATCAAGAAAAAGGCTCTGAGGTATGTCATTCAAGGAAACATGCTCTTCAGAAGGTCCTACAGCAAGCCGCTATTAAGATGCGTTCACCCCCAAGAAGTCACTCAATTAATGCATGAGGTGCATAGTGGGGTTTGGGGTCGGCTAACATGAATCCTCATATGTTATCGTGAAAAAAATAAATAAAAAAAATAAAAAAAAAAAAAAAAAAATCAACCCCCCACATGGATTTTTGCCCTCCACTCCGGCCTCTTCAACACCATACTTTCATCCACTCCAAGTAAATTCATATCATTTTCAATTACTCTAATCCAAGTTTATTTGGGTCTTCCCCTACCCCTCGCCATTTTATCATTTCTCCACTGTTTCGGCCTCCTAACCGGTGCATCACTCGGTCTCCTTCTCACATGTCCAAACCACCGTAGACGATTTTCCCTCATTTTATCCTCAATGGGCGCCACTCCTACTTTACCTCTGATCACCTCATTCCCCAATCGATCCTTTCTTGTATGACCGCACATCCATCGAAGCATACGCATCTCCGCCACATTCATCTTATGCACGTGACACTGTTTCACGGCCCAACATTCGGTGCCGTAAAGCAATGCCGGCCTAATTGCCGTGCGGTAGAATTTTCCCTTTAATCTATTGGGCATGCCGCGATCACATAGAAACCCTGTATCACTCTTCCACTTCAACCAACCTGCTTTAATCTTATGAGCCACATCTCCATCTAATTCTCCATCCTTTTGGATAATGGATCCAAGATAGCGAAAAAACTCAGAAGTTTGGATAATATTTCCATCAAATGTGACCGCCCCTGCCTCCCTACTTCCAACTCTGCTAAACTTACACTCCAAATATTCAGTCTTGCTTCTGCTTAATCGAAAACCTTGAGATTCCAAAGTGTGTCTCCACAACTCCAATTTACTTTCAACACCCTCTCTTGTCTCATCAATTAGCACAATATCATCTGCGAACAGCATACACTTTGGTATATCATCTTGGACTGACCTCGTCAATTCGTCCATTATTAAAGCAAAAAGAAAGGGGCTAAGTGCGGAACCTTGATGCACTCCAATCTTTATAGGGAACTCTTCAGTCTTCCCAACACTAGTCTGTACACAAGTACTAACTCCATTATACATGTCCTTGATAATATCAATATATTTCTTTAAAACACCCTTCTTTGCTAATGCCCACCAAAGTACCTCTCTTGGCACTTTATCATACGCCTTCTCCAAATCAATGAAAACCATATGCAAATCTTTCTTTTGATCCCGATATTTCTCCATGGTTTGTCTCATAAGATATATTGCCTCCATAGTCGATCTTCCTGGCATAAACCCAAATTGGTTATCCGAAATATCCACAATTTTTCTCAGCCTTTGTGCAATCACTCTTTCCCAAAGTTTCATAGTATGGCTCATTAGTTTGATCCCCCGATAGTTGGCACAATCTTGGACATCACCTTTATTCTTATACAAAGGGATCAGAGTACTCTTCCGCCACTCCAATGGCATTGTGTTAACTCTCCATATCTTGTTAAATAGCGTTGTTAACCAATCTACTCCCCTCTCCCCGAAACATCTCCAAACCTCAATTGGTATACCATCCGGTCCAACGGCTTTCTCAGTCTCATCTTTTTCATTGCCATTTCCACTTCACTCTTTCGAATTCTCCGCATAAAATCTCGATTAACCATACTCGAAGAGATATTTAAATCTCCAACATCCTGCTCTTGACCGCCATTGAACAAGTTATCAAAGTACGAACTCCATCTATCTTTTATCTCTTTATCCCCGACTAAAACTCTTTGGTCTACATCCTTCACACATTTAACCGTCCCAATATCTCGTGTCCTCTTATTCATTTTGAGTCAAAAGTAATATTTATTTTTGTAATGAATATTATAATTTTTTATAAAAGTATATATTTTTAAAGTATTTATTTGAGATGAAAAAAAATAATTATTTAGTTTTCTTTATTAATAATTATTTATTTTATAATTTAAAGTGGGACGTAGTTTGTACTTTCCTTTTCCTTTGTTTGGATCGGTTGCCTGATTCCTTTGATTTGGATCGGTTGCCTTGTTTCCTTTGTTTGGATCGGTTGCCTGGTTTCGGTCAACCAAACCGTTGACCTTATTATTTGATCGGTTATGCTTGGGTTGTTTGGATCCGTCGGTAACCGTTAACCTTATTATTTATTATTTATTGATCGGTTACTTGGAACAGTCAACTATTGATCTTATTATGTATTGATCGGTTACCTTGGATCGGTCGATCATCCACTTATTATTGACGGGTCACCATGTCAATGATTTACCGATCCTTGATTTACTGATTCTTGTCACAACCGATTCTTGTGACCGATTAAACTCGCTACATGGTGTCCCACTTAAAAAAAAAAAAGGAAACTCGCATGCATACACGCGCCTATGTCGACGCGTTTATTGCTAGCGTCATTTTCCTCCCAATCATGACCTGCCACGTGTATAAATAAATATATATAATACTCAAACTTTAAGTCATACTTGATATTTTTCCATAATATAGGAACGCTCAAGCAAGCCTGTAGAAACTCTACAAATGTAGCCAATGATATAGCAAGTTAGCTCCAAAAGTTTTATTACGAATCCCATGTGGGATAAAGAAGACAATACTACTTCATTCGCCTCTAAAACTTAATGTTTGTAATGTTAGTGCATTCGTCTCAAAAGGATGGAGAATTAGATGGAGATGTGGCTCATAGGATTAAAGCAGGTTGGTTGAAGTGGAAGAGTGTCACAGGGTTTCTATGTGATCGCGGCATGCCCAATAGATTAAAGGGAAAATTCTACCGCACGGCAATTAGGCCGGCATTGCTTTACGGCACCGAATGTTGGGCCGTGAAACAGTGTCACGTGCATAAGATGAATGTGGCGGAGATGCATATGCTTCGATGGATGTGCGGTCATACAAGAAAGGATCGATTGGGGAATGAGGTGATCAGAGGTAAAGTAGGAGTTGCGCCCATTGAGGATAAAATGAGGAAAAATCGTCTAAGGTGGTTTGGACATGTGAGAAGGAGACCGAGTGATGCACCGATTAGGAGGCCGAAACAGTGGAGAAATGATAAAATGGCGAGGGGTAGGGGAAGACCCAAACAAAGTTGGATTAGAGTAATTGAAAATGATATGAGTTTACTTGGAGTGGATGAAAGTATGGTGTTGAAGAGGCTGGAGTGGAGGGCAAAAATCCATGTGGGGGGTTGATTTTTTTTTATTTTTGTATGTTTATTTATTTATTTGTTTATTTATTTATTTATTTATTTTTTATTTTTATTATTTATTTTTTTTTATTATTTTTTTTTTTCACGATGACATAAATTATTTTGGGACTAAGGCTTTGTTGTTGTTGTTGTTGTTATAGGGATGAAGAAAGTAATGTTCATTTTTTTGGACAAAAATTGTAGTATTATTTTTTTGTTATTCATTTTGAGTAGAAAATAATATTTATTTTTGAAAATGGAGATTATAATTTTATGATGTCATCCACTTATGTAGGAGTATTAAAGAATTGTTTTTATCTAAATGAATTTTCCTTATTCATGGTCAAGCAAAGAAAATTTTATTGTAGGAAAAGAATAACCAATTTTTTAATAGTAATTAACTCTATATATAAATTAATAAATAAAAAATACAAAATTTAAATATATTAAATTTATAAATGATCAAAAAATTAGTTTTTAATATTAATAATAACTCAAAAAATATAATCAAAATAAAAAAGAAGAAGAAAGAACGAAAGAAAGAAAAAAAGAAAGAGAAAAGAAAGAAAGAGACAAAAAGAGAAAGAGAAGGAAAATAATGTGTGTGAGTGTGTGACCCATGGTTAATGCCACAGGCTAGGCTGATTACCGATTCTCAATGTCTGGCCTACCGATTCTTTATTGCCTTGTCTTACCGATTCTTATCGGTTAAATAATGTGTGTGTGTGTGACCGATCACCATGTCAAGGATTGATATCAGTCATCCAATAATATTGATCGATCATCATGTCAATGATTTACCGATCTTTGATTTACCGATCCTTGTCACAACCGATCCTTGTGACCGGTTAAACTCGCTACACGGTGTCCCATTTAAAAAAAAAAGTAAACCTGTCTGCATACACGCGCCTCTGTCGACGCGTATATTGCACGCGTCATTTTTCTCCCAATCATGACCTGCCACGTGTAATTTGCGTAGTATATCTTCAATTATGTCCTGGAATGAAATGACTAAATTGCCCTTGAAATTTTGGCGAAATTTTTGGCGCTATTACTGTTCTTTGGATGACCTGAATTTCTTTCATTTCCTAACTAAGTAAAATTACTCAACTCTAACCTATTCGTTTCAAACCAAAACTTCCTTGTGTGATGATGCCTACCCGATTTTTCCTTTCTTTTTGAAAATCAAAACGGAGACGGAGTCTCCACGCCATTTTTGTTTTAAGGGCCAAAACTTTGAAAAATTTCAGAGATTAGAGATTTGGGTTCGGAGGTCACGTTACACTCCGGGAAGAACGTTAGGGTTCACCCAGAATGCCTCGTAAAACGAGTCTTCCTAATTTGAAACCATTTGTGTGTGTGTGTGTGTGTTTTGGTTAAAATAAATGTAAACTGAGAAATTTAAAAATTGAGAACTCTTTATTAGACCTTAAACAAGTCCCATGATTTTTGGTATGATTTTAGGGTTGAATTTTGGTACTCAAAAGACTCCTTGAAGTTGAAAATCAATTCTGCCAGAATGAAAAAGGCAGTGGACACTTGATTTTGAAATGGATTTAAGAGCTTTAAAACTTCAGAATCTGAGGAAAGTCAGAGAATGAAAGTTGTTAAAAACATCTTAAATAAGGTGAATACAAAATACTTTTCCATTTGGAGATGATTTGATGGACTAAAACCTTCTGGAAATCTCAGATATGAAATCTGGATTTCCAGAGACTGTTGAACTGACCTTTGGAAAATAATTTGAAAAAGGGGGTTAGACTCACGCAAAAAATAAAGTAAAAATATGTATGGAATTCTACGGATGTTGGCTACAAAAAGTATTTTGTAGTCAACACCCAATTACAAGTTCTTCTGTGTCCAAAAAATTAGACAATGGACTGAGGTCTTAGAACAATGCTACTGGACAGCAAGATGTTCTTGAAGGAAAATGTGATTTTAAAGGGGGTTTTGCATCCATGCTTGTCCCCATTTCCTTAGGCTTTGATTAGTTATCACTAGACATTTTAGTGGTGATCTACTATATCAAGCCATCCTTAGGGTACATTAGGACTTAAAGCATTTCATTTGCTTGAGAAGGGGAGATTTAACTTTGAAATCAAGATTTTATGTATGAAAATGATTTTTAGGTTTAGAAAAGTGTTTGTAAGTAAGTAAAAAACAAGTTGAAAGAAATGTTGATCCTTGTAGAGGATCATCCATGGAGATGAACTTTCATGGTGATCCTCTTGGATCTAGGGCAAGAGAAGAACAAGTTACATCTTCAAAGTATGAGATGCATGCATGGATGAGAGAGATTTAGGGTAGGGAGAAGGAGATTATACCTATCTTCCCTTGATTTTTGAGTTTGAGGCTTGAATTTGAGAGTGTTTGAGGCTTGAATTTGAGAGTATTTAGTGAGTGTGATTTGGGAAAATAATCCAAAGAAAAAGGTGGCAATTCAAGGGAATTCCCACTGTTTTCTCTAGTATTTTCGCCAAGGTGCTGTGAGTGAATTGTTGTTCCTTCTTGTTTCTGAGACTGAGGGGCTCTATTTATAGCCCTCTGAAAACTTCATTTCCATCCGCGCGGATTGGACCTGCAGTGTGCACTGTTCATTAAATGCAGCTGCAGGCTTTGGACCAAAGGAATATTTTCAAATTAAGCAACCAGTTTTTGTTCCAGCTGCTTCCATTTCGGGTTTTTCTCTTTTTTAAGATTCTTTTCTTGGTTTAACTTTAAATAGCAATGCCTAATTTACCCTTGCTTTGTTAGAAAAGTTAGGAATTGTTAGAAATGTTAGGGATGTTAGGGCTTTCGTTACTTTTCTAACGAAAAAACTAACAACTCAAATTGGAGCACTTACAGTAGCCCCTCGGCGACGGCGCTTTCGAAGGAAGCGGGGTCGTCGATAAGAGTAAGGCTCCATATTTGACAAGAGAATGACCATTTTGGTCGGATGAGGGGTGACCTGGTGATAGGCTACTTACGTATCCTGAATAGGGAATCAAGACGGTCGTAGTTCGGGTCTTTGACCCTGGAGTGACTATTTTGAGGCGTCAACCTGGCGAGCGAGTTCTGTAGTCGGTTGCTGAAAGAAACTCTGCTGGGGATAGGAAATGACCATTTTGATCTGATGGATAAAGTTGTATATCCGCTCTGCTGGGGAAAGAATGACCATTTTGGCCTGATGGCTGAACCTAATGATAGGCTACCTACGTATCCTTAAGAGGAATCAAGCCAGTCGTAGTTCGGGTCTTTGATGTCGACCCTAGAGTGACTGTTTTGAGGCGTCAATCTGGTAGTGATGGCATTTTAGGTGCCTCGAACCTCAGAGATGATGGCGTTTTAGGTGCCTCAGACCTTGAAGATGATGGCGTTTTAGGTGCCTCGGACCTTGAAGATGGGGTTTTAGGTGCCTCGAACCATGATGATGGCGTTTTAGGTGCCTCAGACCTTGATGATGGCATTTTAGGTGCCTCGGACCTTGATGATGGCGTTTTAGGTGCCTCAGACCTTAAAGATTTGGGATTGATGGTCCTTTGGTGGACTTCGTTTGAAGGGATCGGTCTTACGTCTGCTGCCGAGGGGAAGGATGATCGTGCTGGTCGAGTGGCTGGACCTATAGTAGGCTACCTACGTATCCTTAAGAGGAATCAAGCCAATCGTAGTTCGAAAGCTGCTGGGAACGGGTTTCCGTTAACTTTCGTTGGTGAAATCGGGCTTACGTTTTACGATCGGGGATGAAATTGATGAAAGAACGGGATTCCGTTATCTTGGACTTACGTTTTACTGCCGGGGATGAAATTGATGAAAGAAACGGGGTTCCATTATCTTTCTCGGAGGAATCGGACTTACGTTTTACTGTCGGGGATGAAATTGATGAAAGAAACGGGGTTCTGTTATCTTTCTCGGAGGAATCGGACTTACGTTTTACTGCCATTGATGAAATTGATGAAAGAAACGGGATTCCGTTATCTTTCTCGGAGAAATCGGACTTACGTTTTACTGCTGTTGATGAAATTGATGAAAGAAACGGGATTCCGTTATCTTTCTCGGAGAAATCGGACTTACGTTTTACTGTCGTTGATGAAATTGATGAAAGAAACGGGATTCCGTTATCTTTCTCGGAGAAATCGGACTTACGTTTTACTGCCATTGATGAAATTGATGAAAGAAACGGGATTCCGTTATCTTTCTCGGAGAAATCGGACTTACGTTTTACTGCCGTTGATGAAATTGATGAAAGAAACGGGATTCCGTTATCTTTCTCGGAGAAATCGGACTTACGTTTTACTGCCGTTGATGAAATTGATGAAAGAAACGGGATTCCGTTATCTTTCTCGGAGAAATCGGACTTACGTTTTACTGCCGTGAAGTTCCTTTGAAAGGGGGGTTAACTTGGGTTAACTTTGGTTACCTCTGCTAAGTTGAGGACTAAACTGCAGAGTCCTGGAATTTTAAAGGGCAGAACTGTCATTTTGCCACTTCAATTCCATTCGCGCGGAGCAGAATGAAGCCCTGACAGGTTTAAATAAAGGGCCGCCGCCCTTCTCTTTCTTCCTCACCATTTTTCCAGTTTTTCGAGAGAAGAGAGAGAGAAAGTCGAGAAATCCTCCATTGTTGGCCTAGAAGCTTCCAAAATCTTCCGATTTCTTTGATTTTTTGAGCAATGGAACACGGAGGAGTTGCTATCCAAAGTCAAGGACGCGGCCCGATCGCGGAGAGGCGATTAGAGCTTGTGGGGATGAGGAGGCATTACTCACTTTCGCAATCGATTGCGGAGGAGCCGTATCCCGACGCGTGGCAACATTGGGCCACTGATCCGAGTCTTCGCACGGTATACTTCGAATTTCTTCATTTCCTTTGTTGATTTTTCATTTGAAATTGATTTTTGTGATTTTTCTTTTTTTTTTTTAATCCGAAAATTTGATGTTCTTGGCCTTGAATTTGGTCTTTGATGATTTGCATGTTGCAGTGAGTATGTGGGTAATCAAAATATGCATTTTGTTTGAAAAAAGAATGGGCATTTTTTTTTTTTTTGAAATATGAGATGACGAAAATTTGTCCGAATCCGGGACGGACTTCTTTTTTTTTTTATTGCATGTAGGATTTTTGCAATGAGATGATGTTTTTTTATTGAATGATATGAATGTATACATGCATGCTTTTTGTGAAAATATGATTTTTTGTGAAAAATGGGACGGATTTTTACTTCCGTTGATTGAATGTATGAATGGTGAAAAACTGTTTTTGTATGCTATTTTATGAAAAATGGGACGGAGATTAGCTTCCGTTGACTCAATGTTAGTGGCATGTCTCTTTATGCATGAATGGATGATGAATGGTTATTGTTTGAAAAACTTTTCTTTTGTGCGAGAAAAATGGGGCTGAGTCCATTATATGCCGTTATGCTGCCGAATTTTTTTCAAAACTTTATGTCTATGATGCATGAGTATGCTTTTAAATGCAAATGCAATTTTTTCTGACATTTTTTTTTTCAATTGCAGGGTGGAGATCGTTTTGTGACGGAGCAGCTGAATAAGCTGAAGACTCGAGGATCGGTGGAGGCCGTGGTTGACCTGTGGGACCGGCTTCCGGTCTTGGGCCGAGGAGTTCTTTCACGTCACGATGTGGCGGCAGCCGGCCGGAGCACATCGGGGCATATCCGGCTATGCTCTCCTGGTCTAAGCATGCTCGGGAGAAGATAGGTTCTAGGGGGCGCACGACCCTCAAGTACAGGGATTGCCTGCCTTTGGTGAGATCTGAGTCGGATGAGGGGATGAGGTTCTACCCTTGGGGCCGCTTCGATGTGGAGCAGCTGAAGGGTGCAGAGAGGTGGACCGTGACGCGGAGGATTTTGAGGGGTTTGACCTGTGATGTGTATTATCTGGGGGAGAGAGTGACGCGCCAGCATGGCGAGGGTGTGCCTCTGATGGCACCGGTGGAGCCTCCCGCCGACATGATGCATCCGAGTGAGAGATCGGAGACCTGGGGTGATTATCGAGGTGGCCAGCACTTCTCGATGTTTGTGGCGATCGAGGAATATTCGAGATTTATCTTGAGGAGGCTGAGGATGCCCCAGGTTCTTGAGAGAGAGGGGTTGGGGGTCGTGCGGTACCCTCGATCAGACTTTTCGTATGTTCAGGATGGGGTCAAGTTGAGAGTTCAGATCCCTATCCCTGAGCGGGTTCCACGAGCTTTCCGAACTCGTCCGGATATGAAGGTACGGCTTTTTACTGCTTCTGTCTCTTCTTCTTTTCTTTCGTTTCATCATTTTCCGCATCAATTATTTCTGACACTTTTGTGCAGTTCCCGGCTGTGGTTGTGGAGAAGCTGACGAAGCAGGTGATCGGGGCCAAGAGGTTCCTTAGGAGGATGGTTGCCTGTGGGGCTGCTCAGGGTAGAGCGAGACGGGCACAGCCGGCGCCTGTGGAGCGGGAGACTTCCCCTATTCCTTCCGAGCATTCTACTGAGACTCCTCTTTCTCCTCTCCTAGATCCCGGTATGGAGCTGCCTCCGGACCACGTCATCCTCGGGGATTTGCACGGGCAGGGGCACGTTTGGCACCACGGCGGGTCATCTTCGCACGTCCAGGAATCTGATGCGTTCACGTTCGGATATGACTTCTTTGTGGACCTCGGGTTGCCTTATCGTGGCGTACCGGTTGATCCAGGCGAGCCTCTCTCTGGAGACGAGGATGACGATTCCGAGCTCGAGACATTAATGGCTACTGAGGAGGCGGGCCCGAGTCGCAAGAGGGACCGGGGGAAAGCGCCAGCCACTGAGGATTCTGACTGATGATTTTTGGTTGATTTTGGGACTGTACTTATTTTGACAGATACAGTTTTATTTTTCATGCACGCTTTTTTTTTTTTTTTGAAATGTAATGATCTAGAATTACTGTTATCTACTTTTTTTTATCTATTATGAATGCAATGTTGCATGAGCCCTGGTTTTTTGGCAAGGGTGTGAAGGTTTTGGGCTGTGAACTGTTTGGACAGGTTTTGCACAGGTTTCGAGCAAAATATTCCTCCGTGGTGCAGCAGTTTGAACTGCTGCAGAATTTTTTTGATGGTGACATTTTCATCCGCGCGGATGAGATAGGCATCTGACATTGTCATTTAATTTTGCTTCAGATCTGGTTTTCCCCTCTTTCAAATTCATACACCTTCTTCAACTGCCCATTCAAACAGCCATTTTCGGAGAGAAGGAGAGAAAATTCATGGAGAAAATTGTGAGCATGAGAAATCCATCCAAATTGTCCCAAGAATCTAAAATTTCTTTCTTCAACAAGTTCAAGGAATGGTCCAGGGAGATTATGCACGAGAGGAGGTCATTCTTTGAAGAAAGGTACAAGATACGATGCTTGTGGTCTCTCAAAGAATTGGTTCCGGATTATGATCTTTTGAGGGCTTCTTCTTCATTTTGGGATACTAGAAGGCATGTCTTTTGCTTTTCTTACAATGAAATGGTCTCGACTGTTGAAGAATTCCGGGCTTTGCTTGGCGGTCCCGAGGTGGAGGAGATTGCGATTCCTTTGCCCGGAGGAGCTTCTTTCGTTGACAAGTTGTGCAACCTTCTTCATCTTTCTCCGGAGGAAGCACAAGGTACGATCCGTGGTCCTGATCATTTTGACATTTCTGGTCTTCCTGATAGATTTAGGTGCTTAGGCTTCATTGATGATGCCTACTGGGATGCTTTTGCACTTTGCGTGTTTGGTACCTTGTTTATGGTTTACTCTTTTGGGATTTGTCATCGGGCTTTGCTGGATGTGGTTGTACACTGTCGTTTGGGCCGGGATGTTGTGCCCTTGACCTTGGGAGAGACCCTTCATGCTCTTGACAGGTTGGCTACCGGGAGGCGGTATATGCACGGGGGCAGCCCGTTTCTCTTGACTATGTGGCTGATGGAGCGCCTGGGGGTCCTTCGCGAAACTTCTGATGCGGTGAGACCTTGGACTTTTGCCAGGAGAGGGGTTATTGTGGACCTCGATGATCAGGGCTCATGGGAGTATTGGATGTCTTGCCGCCAAACTACGGATATCAGATGGTTGGTACCTCATTGGCGGGTAGAGACTCGGAGAGTGCTTCAGGATGGTTCTCATGTGATTATGCTTCCGGGGCTTTCCCAGTCCAGTTTTTATATTCCAGCTCTGGTTCGGCGGCAGTTTGGCTTGGAGCAGACTCCTTTGGAGGATTTTGAGGATATAGCTACCAGGGTGGTGGCTTCTGCTTCGATGGATGATCCTTCAGTATTCCCATTTCTTTCCCGAGCATGGAGGTATGACGTCTTTCCTCCTAGGGTTATCCTCAGGCGTCAGGGCATGTATTTCTGACCACTTGGTACTTGGATTGGTACGAGAGGCACTTGGGGGAGACTCAGGTGGCTATTTTGAGACGGCGTGAGGCCATTGTTGGTATGGAAGACATGACGGTTTCTGAGAGGAGGAGGGCTGAGGCGAGGGCCAACCCTCATGATAGGAGCGGGGATGCCGTGACTGACTATGAGTCTTATGTCAAGAGACAGGAAGGGCGGATTCCTATGTTACCGGCTCGACTGCAGGAGATGAGAGACGAGGCTAGGGCTACTAAGGCCCTGACAGACGCGGGTTTAATAGATCCTGTCCCTACACCAGAGCTTGGTAGGAGGAAGACTGACATTTTTCCCGTGCAACGGAAGAAGACCCGAAGAGGAGGAAAGAAGAGGGGGGAAGCCAGTACGAGTGGCTTGGAGTGACCTTGAGGTTTCCGAGTATCCCTTTCTTGTCGTAGCAGACACATTAGTTATTATGTATTTTAGTTTCTTTTAGCAGGTTGTAATTCGTAGGAGTGAACCGAGCTTAGACTCATCAAAAAGTTTTTAACTGTAATGAATATGTGAATTGCTTCAGAGTTTTTCGAAACGCCTTCATGGCTTGATCAATGTATTGATAACAAAGTATGATTTTTATTTGTGTTTTAGACCTAACCGTTTCCGGCTGCCTACGTTCCCTTGGACTAAAGGGCTCAGGTCTCCGTAGTTCGACCCGGTTAATTAATTTTGTTGTTTTTTTTTTTTTGGTGCAACCCTGTTTTTTACCTAGGCCGCCCTTTTCGGGTTTTCAACCTAGTTGGGTATTACTCTTTTAGCACTCTTTTTTTTGTTCGTTTTTTTTTTGTGCTACCCTGTTTTTTACCTAGGCCGCCCTTTTCGGGTTTTCAACCTAGTTGGGTATTACTCTTTTAGCACTCTTTTTTTTGTGTTTTTTTTTGTTGGTTTTTTTTTGTTGGTTTTTTTTTTTTTTTGACTCAGTGTTTTATGCGTAGTATCTGCGCAGCTTATCGCCATTCACCGGGTGTACAAAAGGATTTCCGTCGAGGTATGCAAGTTGCATGGCCCCTCCGGAGAAGATTTTCTGGACGACATATGGCCCGACCCAGACAGGCTCCCATTTGCCAAGCGGGTTGATGCGGACTGGGGGCTTCTCTTTCAAAACGAGGTCACCTTCCCTGATCTCCCGATGTTTTACTTTCTTATCGAAGGCTCTGGCCATCCTTCCTTGGTAAGCTCGGATATGTTCCATGGCTCTCAATCGGCGTTCATCTAGCAGGGCCAATTCATCATGGCGACTCTGGAGCCATTCGACCTCGTTGATCTGACTTTCCAATAGCACACGAAGTGAGGGGATTTCTAGCTCGACTGGGAGTACGGCTTCCATTCCGTAGGTAAGAGCAAACGGTGTTTCCCCGGTTGCCGTTCTGACGGATGTCCTGTATCCCCAGATAGCAAGGTGCAGCTTGTTAGACCAATCTCTACCTCGGACAGCCATTTTCCGAATGATGTTTTCCAAGGTCTTGTTTGCTGCTTTGACGGCTCCGTTAGTTTGGGGCCTATAGGGAGATGACTTGTGACGGGTTACTCTGAATTCTTCCAGTAGCCTGTCGCATTCCCCTTCAAAGTGGGATCCATTATCTGAGATGATTTCGGCCGGCAACCCGTATCTGCATATGATGTTCTCTTTAGCTTCCGGGTCGAGCGATATCCAGGCATGTCTTTATAGGATCGCGCAAACACGTCCACGAATTCTCAGGGCATCTTTTCAGTCCCTTCAAAGAAACTACCAATCTGCGTCTGTTCGGTCGAAACCTAACGGTTTATTTAATTCCGCAAGCGCACGGGCTATTGTAATATAGCAGGTGCAAGTACGGGTCGATCCCACAGAGACAGGGTTTACTTTGGGATGATATTTGTCTTTATATAAATATATGGATAAAATGATTGGGGGAGATAAGAATTTGTAATAGAAAATACTAAGAAAATACAGAAACTACTCTAACATATAATGATAGTATTCTCGGGATTGAAAACAAATAAATATGCTTTAAATAAAGGCTTTTATCAAAATAACAAGGATGGTACATTAGGCTTACACTACTTCTGGTTAGGACAGTAGCGTTGTATTCTTTACTAATTATGTCCTAACTGTTTGAGATTTCCGTTTATGTTACTCCCGCCCTGTCACAAACGGGCATTCCGGCTTAACTCTAGCTGACCACAATTAGAAAGAATCCATTAAGATCGAAAGTCAACGTACTTTCCATTCAAAGACCACCCCTAGGCCGTTGAACTACTCTCGTGATCAATGAAACCTAGTTCCTTCATATGGTTCCGTCAATTGAAATTCTCCGCTAGGTACTTCTCTCAATTGACTAGGGTTCCACAAATATAAACGTATTCATATTTGCAAGCAATTCAAGAATAATATGAAGAAATTGTTTTAAGATGAAAGTGCCAAGTCAAGAATGATACGCTAAGTTGTGCTACTAGCACATGTATTTTAAGACTCACCGGCCTTTCTCTCGAGGGTTCGGCTTAGTGTAATCCCGTTCGTCACGCGGGAAATCCGACTCACCTCTCGAGGGTACCAAATAAATCAAAAATAACAATTAAGTCTATCATCTCACGTATTTTCCACTAAAGGATCATCCCTAGGTCTTTAAATCACTTTGTGTAATTTATCGACCTAGTTCAATTCTTAGAGTTCCGCTAATCAATGTTTTTCATTTGATCAACTGAGGTTATACAATTAAAGACGTCTCCCTAATTGCAAGCATTAAGATTTACAAGAAGAGAATTGAAATGACATGTAGAAGAAGCAATGAATACAAGTAAATGAGTTTCCAACTCCGAGAAATGGAGGATTACTCAAACCATTGAAATAATAAAAGGAAGTAAGTAAAGAAATAAAGATAAGGAAAGAAATACTTATTCATAATAAAAGAGACAATGGCTGAAAATAATCTTCATTCACAATCTTCAAGAGTACACAAGATTTGTCACGAATCCTTGATAAACTTTGAACATCGTGTATAAATTGCTAAAGTAATTTTGCTATATAATCTAAGTATAATATGATCCTTTCTAAATGTGTATTATGAACATTTTCGGATTTTCTGGATATTCTAAACTGAGTACAAAGACTTCTTTATATAGACATTTATGCTAAAGGTTGGGACTCTTCAAAGTGGTGCCTCCAAAAGGTGCCTTTTTGGAACAGGTACAGCGACTGCACGGCCGAGTCAAGGGAACTGCACGGCCGTGCGAGCTTGGCGCCAAAAATTATTTTGAACTGGGCATTGTTGCACGGCCGCTCCTCCTTTGGCTACACGGCCGCTCCGACTGAATTTTGGCCTTTATGCTTATTTCGATGTTGTCCCTCCATGGCTTTGATACTTGATTATTTCCAAGGCTCCAATTTGATCATAATTTGACTCTAAAACCTGTCTAAGAGTATAAAATCTACCAAAAGCATAAAATCGAAGATATATGATAAAAGAAGCTAAAATAACCTAAATGCAAACTAAATGATACTAAAAACTAAGGAAATGATTGATAAATAATGGGATAAATGACTATATAATAGTCACTTATCAAACTCCCCCACACTTAAACCTTGCTTGTCCTCAAGCAAGTCTAGGATAAAAAGAAGATGGAGAGGGAAAAAATTGCAAATGATAAAAACATACAGTTGGATCCCTTAGAAAATAAATAAATGTTGCAAGCCTTATTGCCATGAAGATTTTGTCTTTCTTTTATCTTCTCAAACTTTTTATAACCTTAGATTATTTAGAAAGAGATTTAGGAAATTTTTTAAGAAAGCAATCTTGGAAAACAATAAATCATTATAACATAAATGAGATTCGATGAAGCAAAGCATAATATAGAAAAGATGAACTTTTGGATCACAAGCTTGGCATATAAAGATACATTTACTTTTCAAGAGTGTTTTTGTGAAAAATATTATTCACAAGTTAGAAGTATTCAAGGATTTGACATATACTTTTGAATTACAAGGATGGAGATAGATGATGATAGTGGAAAAATCTCATCAAAGTTTCAATAATTTTATCTTATTTTTGCATGTGTTATATTTTTGCAAAAGACCTTAGTTATTTTTTATCCTTTCAAGTAGAAGACATTGTGGCTGCGAACCCCATGTTCCTAATACTTAGATCAAGAATACTTTTGGATATTACTTCCGTTTGGCAAGGAAGCATCGTCGCAGCGAACGCCGTGCCCCGAGTTACTTAGGAAGTAATAGGTTTCTTTTTGCTTTTAAGATTTGGTGACTAAGTCACTCTTTTAGCAATAAGATAAAAATGCCTAAACTTGATTCGATTGGTGGAAATGGAAAGATGGAATTTTCATGAGGGGTTGTGATTTAAAAAGATGCAAAACACCTATGAATATTCCTAAAAAGGGAATAAAAATCAAAAATTTAGAATGTACACTTTTGAAGAAACAATTCATAAGTCTTCACAAACTTTTAAAACAATCAAAAGCTCAAGATGATCGGAAAATTTCAAAAATTTTAAGTATGCTTTCCTTTACAAAATCCTATATAATGCTATATTGATTTATGATGCCTTAATTACTTCCTAGAAAGTATCCCCAAGTTCTTTCCTAATGATTCAAAGATTATATAAAAATAAGAGAAGGGAAGGAAATATATTATCTAAGGCAATAAGGAAGCATAAAAATGAGCAATCATAGGGATTTTTATTTTTTTTTTCAAAGAAGAATAGTATGTAATAAAAATAAAATAAAAAAATAGATACGAGGAATCCTCCCCCACACTTGAAATTAACATTGTCCTCAATGTTTCAAGGACAATATGAAAAACAAGTCAAAGATGGGGGTGGAGGAAAAGAAAGATGATCTTACAAAAAAATGGTGCTTTTTAGAGAGGGTTGATACGAAATATGGTCGACTTCATATTCGTATGCGTTGCAAAGTGCACGGCTTGCATCTCTTGTTCATCATTTTTTTTTCAAATATCTACAAAATAGAGTTAGTACATAATAATAATAAATAATAAAAATATAAATATAAATAATAAAGATAAATATCAAAAAGTAAACCGTTGTCCCCGGCAACGGCGCCAAAAACTTGTTCGGTCGAAACCTAACGGTTTATTTAATTCCGCAAGCGCACGGGCTATTGTAATATAGCAGGTGCAAGTACGGGTCGATCCCACAGAGACAGGGTTTACTTTGGGATGATATTTGTCTTTATATAAATATATGAATAAAATGATTGGGGGAGATAAGAATTTGTAATAGAAAATACTAAGAAAATACAGAAACTACTCTAACATATAATGATAGTATTCTCGGGATTGAAAACAAATAAATATGCTTTAAATAAAGGCTTTTATCAAAATAACAAGGATGGTACATTAGGCTTACACTACTTCTGGTTAGGACAGTAGCGTTGTATTCTTTACTAATTATGTCCTAACTGTTTGAGATTTCCGTTTATGTTACTCCCGCCCTGTCACAAACGTGCATTCCGGCTTAACTCTAGCTGACCACAATTAGAAAGAATCCATTAAGATCGAAAGTCAACGTACTTTCCATTCAAAGAACACCCCTAGGCCGTTGAACTACTCTCGTGATCAATGAAACCTAGTTCCTTCATATGGTTCCGTCAATTGAAATTCTCCGCTAGGTACTTCTCTCAATTGACTAGGGTTCCACAAATATAAACGTATTCATATTTGCAAGCAATTCAAGAATAATATGAAGAAATTGTTTTAAGATGAAAGTGCCAAGTCAAGGATGATACGCTAAGTTGTGCTACTATCACATGTATTTTAAGACTCACCGGCCTTTCTCTCGAGGGTTCGGCTTAGTGTAATCCCATTCGTCACGCGGGAAATCCGACTCACCTCTCGAGGGTACCAAATAAATCAAAAATACCAATTAAGTCTATCATCTCACGTATTTTCCACTAAAAGATCATCCCTAGGTCTTTAAATCACTTTGTGTAATTTATCGACCTAGTTCAATTCTTAGAGTTCCGCTAATCAATGTTTTTCATTTGATCAACTGAGGTTATACAATTAAAGACGTCTCCCTAATTGCAAGCATTAAGATTTACAAGAAGAGAATTGAAATGACATGTAGAAGAAGCAATGAATACAAGTAAATGAGTTTCCAACTCCGAGAAATGGAGGATTACTCAAACCATTGAAATAATAAAAGGAAGTAAGTAAAGAAATAAAGATAAGGAAAGAAATACTTATTCATAATAAAAGAGACAATGGCTGGAAATAATCTTCATTCACAATCTTCAAGAGTACACAAGATTTGTCACGAATCCTTGATAAACTTTGAACATCGTGTATAAATTGCTAAAGTAATTTTGCTATATAATCTAAGTATAATATGATCCTTTCTAAATGTGTATTATGAATATTTTCGGATTTTCTGGATATTCTAAACTGAGTACAAAGGCTTCTTTATATAGACATTTATGCTAAAGGTTGGGACTCTTCAAAGTGGTGCCTTCAAAAGCTGCCTTTTTGGAACAGGTACAACGACTGCACGGCCGAGTCAAGGGAACTGCACGGCCGTGCGAGCTTGGCGCCAAAAATTATTTTGAACTGGGCATTGTTGCACGGCCGCTCCTCCTTTGGCTACACGGCCGCTCCGACTGAATTTTGGCCTTTATGCTTATTTCGATGTTGTCCCTCCATGGCTTTGATACTTGATTATTTCCAAGGCTCCAATTTGATCATAATTTGACTCTAAAACCTGTCTAAGAGTATAAAATCTACCAAAAGCATAAAATCGAAGATATATGATAAAAGAAGCTAAAATAACCTAAATGCAAACTAAATGATACTAAAAACTAAGGAAATGATTGATAAATAATGGGATAAATGATTATATAATAGTCACTTATCAGCGTCTCTTTAGGCTCTTCTGCAGTTCCCAAATTCACACTTGTCAAAACCTCTTCGGCAGCTTGGGCTCGATTTTCCTCTTTCCGAACAACCTGCTTAAAGATTTCTTTAATATATTGTTCATTTAATGTGTCTATTTCTTTATCTAGTGAATCATTATTAACTGTTTTTTTTAGTTATTAGTTATTTCATCATTAGTTAAAGTGGCAATCAAGGGATACTCAGAAAGGTTCATCATTTCATTGAGAACGAAAGGGGATACAGCGTTTGCTACAACCTCGTAGTCTTCAAGCGTAAGGCCATCGGACGACTCGAGAGACTCGAACTCAATAATGAGAGACTCGGAGGACTTTTACACAGGTTGACACAAGGGGACGGGGAACCAATCCAAGCTTTGTGATCATTTCCTCCTTGGTCGCGGACGGGCCTGAGAGAGTTTCCCAATTCTTCAATGGCATTGCCGCTCGTCAGGGCCTCATGACTCGGGATTTGCGCTGTTCTCCTTTCTCAATCATTGCTATCATCTCTTTGACTGAACCGAAATCAATCAGGTCTGGCATCTGAACCTCTTCTCCGAATAACTGCTGCATAATCGAACCATCCCAATCATCTGAAAAGACTTCTATGGCTTTGGCTTTCGGCATTGTCAGCTCGAACTCAGGCTTTGGACCTTCTTGGACAGTTGGGATCACAGTGGTAAGCTTCTCGAACTGCTCTACTAGGCTTGGAACGCCTTTGAAAGTGTACTCGCTCTCCATGGTAGTGGTAGCCCCAGGTATCTTGGGTAGGTCCGCAAACATCCTACGGACTGGGTTGGCTTTGTTTCCCCTGGACTTTCTGAGGTCATCTTGTAGCTTCAGCCATCCCTTTGTAGGTTCTTTGACTGTGGCATTACCCTGCTGTGTAGGGCCTTTCACAAAGTAGTCACCCAAATTAGGACTGAAAGGGAGGGATTTAGGGTCGTTGACCGGGATCCTTCCTGTGGCAGCTTCTCCCCTTTTCCGGGCAATCTCCTTTTCTTTCGCGGTGTCCACCGAGGTGGCCTCATATCCCAGGCCGTGGCGAGTTTTCTGTCCTTTCACCTCAATAACTTTGTGAGTTCCTTGGCGATGCTTCCCTGCATCGAGACCGGGCAGGTAGCTCATTCTTCTCATCATCTTCAAGACTGGAGGGATCTTATCCCGAGTGATTGTCAGATCTATGTTACAAACTTGGGCTTTGGGAGGCTCGACCGTGAAGCCTGTTAGCATGAGACCTTCCTCGTCATGTTTGATCTCCAGAATAGGTATCCCACCCGTGTCAGTGCCCTCCAAAGTGACTAAGTCTCCATAAATGGTTGTCAAATCCCCATCCGAGACAAACTTCACACACTGATGTAGGCTCGAGGCAACCCCTTTAACTTGATGCAGCCAAGGTCTTCCTAGCAGGGCATTAAAAGTAATCGGGATGTCAATAACCTAGAATTCCACAGGTATCATCTTCTTGCCAAACCAAAGGGCCAAAGTAGCAACCCCAAGTACTGTGCGGGATGTAGAGTCATAAGCTTTGACTTTGAGGGAGGAAGGTTTTAGATCTGTGGATTTGATGTCGAGTAGACTCATGATCTTAGCTGGGAGGATATTCATCCCGGACCCATTGTCAACCAAAACTCGGGGAAGACGCCGTTCATCCAGCTGGACTGTGATGAAGAGGGGCTCGTTGTGATCGGCTCCGAATTGAGGGAGATCGAGATTTGTGAAAGTGATTATATTCCCATAATGAATGTTCCCAATCAAATGCACCACATCATCAGGAGTAGCGTCAATAGGGACCAGCGTGCGGGCTAGGCTTTCTTCCAGCTTTAGCTTGTGGGGGTACGATGAGGTAAGCAGGGACCACAAAGAGATGTTAGCCTGGGTTTGTTTCACCAAGTGAGCACCGGATCCTCCTTCTCGAGGTCAGGAGTTTCGCTACCTACCTTGGCATAGGGGAGACGGTCTTCCTTCGGTGCTTGATCTCGCTACCTTCTTATCTGTCTTGGGGTTCCCCCGTAGATCTGCCGGATCGGGTCAAAGGTTGACTTCCTCATCAGTCGCTTCTTGACTAGATTTCTTCAACGCTGCTAAGGTCAACGGGGGAGCCTTTTTGGCTATCGGCCACTGGTTCTGACGGAGTCTAGCAATGGTGAGGGGCTGAGCTTGAGCTGTACTGGCTCCTTCCTGGGCAGCTTTTAAAACTGCTTCCCATGTCACAGGCTTTTGAACCCGGGATTGTGTTGTTGTCCCCTGGATGGCCCATAGAGCTAGGGCGTCCTCCGATTTGCCTTCATAGCCTGCCTTGTCTATAGTTATCATACAACAGGAATTGCTATTCTCAGGGCTCGGCGGCTTTTCGATTTCATCTCCGGTATGTGCAGCCCACTGGGTTCCTTTCTGTAATACTCAGAGCTGGAGACGATTATAGCATTCTGCGTGGGAGGAGCATCATGTATCATGCCGGTTTCCAGGACTTCTCTGAGAGCTGAAATACATTCGGGGAAGGTGACCTCTTCTTGGGTGACTCTGACAAGGATTGTTACTTTGTTTCGGGGCGGATTTGATCCGACCATGGTCACTTTCTCATTGGGGAGGATGGGAGTCAGTTTCCCTCTCTCTAACAGATCTTCAACTATCAGCCTGGATCGGGTGTTCGAAAACCCTTTCCCCAAATCATGGTAGGCAGTGTTGAACTCTATGACTTCCACGTGCTCAGCCCCAGGAAATTTCATAGCCTTCATGTCTTCGGTTACATAATCGTCTTCCGAAGTTTCTTCATCATCGCTTGCTGACAGCCAACCATTGTGTCCGGCTCCCATGATGTCATTTCCGGCATGATTGTTCCAGATTGATTCCGGATTTTGGGCCTCAGTTGACTCCTCACTTTCGTCGTCATCATCATCACTGTCATTGTTGTCATCAGAATCATCTTCCCATACTACTGGGATTTTGGCTGAGAGAGAGCGCCGGTCAAATCTGTTAGGGGAGGACGGGTGCGTGGCCCACAGAATTGTCATATGCCCCCATTGCCGAAGCGGCAATTGCACTCTGCCTTCTCCTCCTGCAAACCTGGGAAGAAAGAGTGAGAGGCGACACGTACTTGACTCCGGAAGGATATAGAAGCAATCCTCCTCTTCCGATTCTTCACTTTCACTGTCTTCGGGATCATATTTGGTTTCTCCCAAGTCCAACTTGCAGAAGTGTACTAACTCCAAGTGCTCTTCAGCCTCTTTGCTGATAAGCCCCAATACAGGCGCCCGTCTGAAGCTTTCTTGCTCAATCTTCCTTGAGTGCTCTAACCATCTCGTGTAAATGTTTTTCTCATGATTTGACTGGAATAGCCCCAGTTCTTCAGCATCGGTTTTCCTTTCCTCCGAGAAGTAGCGGGCTTCGTATTCTTGCAAGAAATTTTTAACATGAGACCAAGGAGGGTTGGTTTGTTCACCGTCCTCAAGGATGAGGGGGAATCCAAATTCAGGATCCTCGACAAGGTTGGCCATGGGTATTTGGAGGTCTTCATCAGTTTCTGCATCCTCCTGAACATACGAAGGTTCTCCGGCTTCAATCATGTTCACCTGGTTTTGATTTCTCGGGAAGGGATTTTTGACTTTATTAGGCCCCTCGGGGCCTTCCAACTTCCCTTGCTCTATCAATCCCTGGATTGCCTTTTTCAGAGTAAAGCAGTTATCTGTTAGATGTCCGTGGGCCTGATGGAAAGCGCAGAACTTAGAAGTATCCACGGGAGCATTCGGATTTCTAGGTTGGAAATTTTCTAAAGGCAGCAGCGAGCCTTCTTTCACCAATCCTCTAAAGATGTCATTCAGAGGCATTCCAAAGCTTTCGAGGTTTATGACCTGAGGCTTGGGCTCAGTTGGTTTCCTGGGAGAAAAAGGAGTTGCATTATTACATTCCTGCCCTGCGTAGTTGATCATCTCTTTACCTTTAGCAGGAGCCGGAACCGTGTTGGAGGGAGGAGCTCTCAGATTCGTAAGTAGGTGCAAAGCACTGCGTTGATTGTAAGCCTTTTCAAACTTAGCTGCGGAGTTAACCATGGCCCATAAGTCTGAGTACGGGAAATGACTGAGGGAGGTTCTCAGATGTGACTTCAGGCATGACTGGAAGATGTCCAACTGTTCCTCTTCAGAAGGAGGAATGGCCATCTCACTGAGTTTCAGATTCCACCGCTTGTAAAAATCCCCAACATTCTCATCGGGACGCTGCACGGTTGTCTGCAGGTCAACTCTATTTGTTTCCCATTCTAAATTAGCTTTGTACTTCTCTGTAAAGGCACTGGTGATCTGATCCCATGTCGCCCTGGCCTCGGGTTTTAAGCGGAAGAACCATTTTAGAGCACTGGATTTCAAGGAGAGATCGAAATAGTCGCCCAACCGCCGATTGGTGCATCCTTTGGCCTTCATTGCCAAGGTATATGTGTCCGCATGAGTTTTTCGGGCATGCATCCCATCAAACAGTCCAGATTAGGCATTACAAACTTGTGGGGCAGGGAACAATAGAATCCGGTCCGTAGGTCGGAAGGCGACTTCTTAGCGGTCAATTCGCACCCGTGCACTTTCATTTCCTTGTGTTGTTCCATGAACCCGGGCCGGATTAGGGTCTTGTGGTGGAACCATGGCGTTCTGCACCGGGATCGAGCTAGAGTGAGGAGCTACCACCGGCGGCGCATCGGTGGAGGGAACGGCCGATCCGGGGACATAGGTGAAAACCTGTCCTTGGCCCGAATTACCCTGGGGAGCGTGAGTAGGAGCCTAGGCATAGGGATAGAACCTTGCGGCTTGTTGACTTTCAACCGGCAGAGTGGGCGGAGGCAGGCCTGATGTAGCCGGGTAGCTTGGTTTTCCGAGCTGAGATTCATAGGTAGGCATAGGTGCGGGCTGTTGTTCCTGGTTGTTGAACTGTATGCCAGGCTGTGGCAAGGGTGTGTAGCCGAGAGGGTATTGCGGTCCGAGGGATTCTGATGAAACTGGATTAGGGGCTTGGTGGCCCATTGGTCCCTGAGTGAGAAATAGGTTTGTATGAGCTGTGCTAGGAGCAGCTGAACTGGCATCATTCTGAGGAGGGGCTCCTGACTGTTGTCCCGAACCAAACTATGGTGGCATCCCAAATGGTTGCTGCGGTACTCTGAACTGCTATTGTGATGGTCCGACTTGGTCGTTTCCAAACTGAGATGGGATCCCAATTTGCTGTGGCATTCCGAGATATCCCCAACCGTGAGAAGACATTCTGTACTGATTCTGTCCCCACTAAGGAACCGCGAACTGGTTCGCCCCGTCAGGTTGCATGGATCCAGTAGTCTGTAGCTGGGGAGCTGGCTGACCCGAAGATCGAGGAGCATGGGTTCTAGTAGTGGTACCATAAGAGGTGGGTGGTGGCATCCTGGAGTAATCAGGGCGACTGAGAGTGGGATTGGCATCCTCTTCTTCTTCCACGGTGAAGGTGCCATCGGGATTGAGACTGGCGGCCAAACCATGGCTTTTGATGGCTTCCATAAGGCTATTAATATGTGCTTCCTGTCGCAATCTCATATGTTCTGCTAACAGATTCCACTGCTGTTCTGCCTGGGGAGTCCCGGGAGGCGGAGTGATGTTGTCCCCATCATTACCAGCTGATGCAGACATTCTGAAACCCGGAGTCGGGACAAACGGTGAAGCTGATGATGCGCTTGACTCTTCCCAACTGATCAAACGGTGACCCGGTGCTCGAAACCAAGCTTTGTGAGGAGCTGCGGGGGGAAAGACACGAGGGTTCAGATATTTGGGAGTGAAGGGAGGTAGGTGTTTGGGCTTAGGGCTCATGCAACATGCAGTTATTTGTTCTTGTTTACTTAAAACGTATTTTATTAACCTAATCGGTTGGAAAAGATTGCTCTTCTTTTTCGCAAACTACTCTGATTCCTGGATCAGTGGGCCCCATCACTACGCTTGCGGACCCTCAACCTGTAACCCCGAACAAGGGTTCCGTAGGGCAAGCGGGTCCCACCGACCGAAAAGAAAAACGATCCTAAAGTCTGGCGGGTAATCTAGTTTTAACGAGCATTCGATGTAAATTACGGACAAAGCTGACGTCAAAGGTCAAGATCATGTCCGGAGGGCTCGATGAAAAGTCGGCATGGCTCAGACTGATGAACGTCCATAATTGATCTTGACCCGTCGTTAGTTAGGCCGTAATTAGACATGGAATAATCATTAATCCTTGTTGACTCAGTGTCATTCCGGGAGTCGGTGCATAAGTTGTGCCAGTCAAAGTCAAAGTCAAAGTCAAAGTCAAAGTCAAGGCGCCAGTCAATATCTGGTCAAAGTTTGCGGCGGAAAACCGGCATGACTTCGACTGATTAGGGTCCCCGAAAGATATTGACGTGGTATGCCGACTAAGTCTTGAAAGGAAAGGTGTATACACAGACCGGGCATGACACGGACCAGACTAAAAACCAACCGGGTCTCTGGACAAAGTGTGTCACGGACAAGTGCATGGTCGACACGAGGCTCCATGGGATGTTTGGGTAGTCCCGTGCTCGCACCGAGAGGCGTAATAAGGCCAAACGGGCTGCTACTGGAATTTCCCCGGGTTAAGGACGTAGTGTGCAGTGTAAGGCCAAGTGCGCGTAGTGTGCAAGCAGTCTATCTTCTCTTTCTGAGTAAAATAGAAATTTTTATGTGTCTTAAAGAGGATGATGCATGCAAAAAATGATTTTTTTTTTTTTTGAAAATCTTTTTTTTTTTTTGAAAATCTTTTTTTTTGAAAATCTTTTTTTTGAAAATCTTTTTTTTTTTGTATTTTTTTTTGAATTTTTGATTTTTTTTTTTTTTAATTTTTTTTTTTGAAAATTTTTTTTGAAAGCAAATAACACATAAGCACATAAGCACGAAAATTCAAACAGTTAGGAAAATGATTCCGACAGTCAAAATACCGATTTTTCCGGGACAGTCAAAACAACACGAAATGTGCAAAACAAACACACACACACAATACGAATGGTTTCAAATGCCGGGACGGAAGTTTGACCCGCAAAAGCTTTTCTTTTTTTTAAAAAAAAGATTTTTTTTTGAAAAAGATAAAGCTCATTTTTATTTCCCCAGCGGAGTCGCCACTGTGATGATGCCTACCCGATTTTTCCTTTCTTTTTGAAAATCAAAACGGAGACGGAGTCGCCACGCCATTTTTGTTTTAAGGGCTAAAACTTTGAAAAATGCCCGAGATTAGAGATTTGGATTCGGAGGTCACGTTACACTCCTGGAAGAACGTTAGGGTTCACCCGGAATGCCTCGTAAAACGAGTCTTCCTAATTTGAAACCATTTGTGTATGTGTGTGTGTGTGTTTTGGTTAAAATAAATGTAAACTGAGAAATTTAAAAATTGAGAACTATTTATTAGACCTTAAACAAGTCCCATGATTTTTGGTATGATTTTAGGGTTGAATTTTGGTACTCAAAAGACTCCTTGAAGTTGAAAATCAATTCTGCCAGAATGAAAAAGGCAGTGGACACTTGATTTTGAAATGGATTTAAGAGCTTTAAAACTTCAGAATCTGAGAAAAGTCAGAGAATGAAAGTTGTTCAAAACATCTTAAATAAGGTGACTACAAAATACTTTTCCATTTGGAGATGATTTTATGGACCAAAACCTTCTGGAAATCTCAGATATGAAATCTGGATTTCCAGAGACTGTTGAACTGACCTTTTGAAAATAATTTGAAAAGGGGGGTTAGACTCACGTAAAAATAAAGTAAAAATATGTATGGAATTCTACGGATGTTGGCTACAAAAAGTATTTTGTAGTCAACACCCAATTCCAAGTTCTTCTGTGTCCAAAAAATTAGACAATGGACTGAGATCTTAGAACAATGCTACTGGACAGCAAGATGTTCTTGAAGGAAAATGTGATTTTAAAGGGGGTTTTGCATCCATGCTTGTCCCCATTTCCTTAGGCTTTGATTAGTGATCACTAGACATTTTAGTGGTGATCTACTATATCAAGCCATCCTTAGGGTACAATAGGACTTAAAGCATTTCATTTGCTTGGGAAGGGGAGATTTAACTTTGAAATCAAGATTTTATGTATGAAAATGATTTTTAGGTTTAGAAAAGTGTTTGTAAGTAAGTAAAAAACAAGTTGAAAGAAATGTTGATCCTTGTAGAGGATCATCCATGGAGATGAACTTCCATGGTGATCCTCTTGGATCTAGGGCAAGAGAAGAACAAGTTACATCTTCAAAGTATGAGATGCATGCATGGATGAGAGAGATTTAGGGTAGGGAGAAGGAGATTATACCTATCTTCCCTTGATTTTTGAGTTTGAGGCTTGAATTTGAGAGTATTTAGTGAGTGTGATTTGGGAAAATAATCCAAAGAAAAAGGTGGCAATTCAAGGGAATTCCCACTGTTTTCTCTAGTATTTTCGCCAAGGTGCTGTGAGTGAATTGTTGTTCCTTCTTGTTTCTGAGACTGAGGGGCTCTATTTATAGCCCTCTGAAAACTTCATTTCCATCCGCGCGGATTGGACCTGCAGCGTGCACTGTTCATTAAATGCAGCTGCAGGCTTTGGACCAAAGGAATATTTTCAAATTAAGCAACCAGTTTTTGTTCCAGCTGCTTCCATTTCAGGTTTTTCTCCTATTTAAGATTCTTTTCTTGGTTTAACTTTAAATAGAAATGCCTAATTTACCCTTGCTTTGTTAGAAAAGTTAGGAATTGTTAGAAATGTTAGGGATGTTAGGGCTTTCGTTACTTTTCTAACGAAAAAACTAACAACTCAAATTGGAGCACTTACACCTTGTTATCTCCAAAGTCATAAAAATTGACTAAAACCCCAACAACCATATGTATAACCTAATAACATACTTTAACTTAGAATGAATACCGTTACCAACCATTTCAACTATTTTACGTTTTACGATCATCCTACTATACTCCCTTCTTCATATATCAATTTTCGATTATAACCTTGTTAATTATCAACCCATCGTCCTACTCATTTCCGAATCATTTTCCATCACCCCAAGGCCAATCAACTTGTCACGTTTTCTAATAATCATTATGTAATAAGAATAATAACATATATAACATATAGAATCATCACTTTACTCTACTTCTTTCCAAAACCCAAATAATCATGTAAAATCATCCAAAATTCATTTATTTCTCATATTTTACAAAATTCTAATATACTCATTCAATAATCCATATTTCTTTTATTTTATTACTACAATCCAAATAAATTTCAAAATTTCCAAAAGCCAAATAATTTGATCCCTTAATACCAAATATTATTTAGAACACGTAATATCAGCAATTATATTAATATGAACAACTATTTGAAAGGAATCATAATAACTTACCTAAAAATATGCCGAAATAAAAGACGATCTTATCGGCTCCAAATATTCTCCTCGGCTTCCTGATCGCTCCGCCGCAGTCGGATCGTAAATCGGACTAACGGTTGATTTTTAGAAATTTTTGGAAGAAAATGAATCAAAAGGATTTTTGAAACGGAAGAATTGTTTTCTCTCTCTCTCCGAGCTCTCTCTCACACGCTGGAAGCTTGTGGAATGAAATGGAAAAAGGTGAGTATATTTATATAATTGAAATTTCCACTTAAGCCCTCCAAGATTGAGTTATAACAATTAACTACCCTAACTTTCACCTTTGACACCTAAGCCCCTCCATAATTTGTGAAGCTTTTTAATTAATATTTTCAATATTATTACTTTACTACAAAATTCTCTTTTATTCCCTCTAACCATTAAATAATTAAAATTAATTTATTAACACACTTAAAGTATCACACAATTTATTAGAATAACTAAGATGTCAAATAATTTGTTAAAATGTTAAAACTAACATATAAAAATCTCACTTATTATGAAATACAACCAATAAAATGCTACGGCCCCGTTCCACGTGCCCAACACGTGAATAAAACGGTGCCTAGATTTCGGGTCGTGACAAAATAACTCCCTAAAAACTCTCATACAGGGCTCATAGCCCAGAAACCTACACACCATGGCAAAGAACACCAGGACTCTGCAAGTGTTAACTCCCAGTTGGAGAGGTAGGGCATTCATACACTCCAAGAATTCATTAATAAAGGGATCTAGTGGCAGTCTTAGGCCAGCCTCGAATTAGCCATAGAAGAAGGCCACCCTAGTGGGATCTTTAGTGAACGTATCACCAAACAAAGACATGAACTCTTTCTTGCTGAAGTGAGTCACATTGAACTCCTTCCCATCTACCTCACATAAATTGTAAACCATGGCTACCCGAGATTCTGAGTTCCTCTTCCCTCGGAGTGGTTTTGGGGGTATATAGCCTCTTTCATTCCTCCCAGGAGCAACGGAGGAGTCGAACGCATCCACAATCCGTAGGCTAGAAGAAGTAGAACATGTAGCTCCCCCTTGAGCTACCATATCTGTACAAGAAGAAGATGAAACAGGGGAATCAGACCTATGCTCATATTCAGGCGACCTACCTAAGGACGACCTAGATTCCCCTGGAAAACCCTTTCTATTCCTAAGGAAGGAAGGTTTGTTGGGGTCTTTGACATAAAACAGTGATATATGGTCGAGTAACTCGTGGAAAAGATGAAAAGATACAACATTTGGGTCGTCTATTCCTAAATCTCCCAAATCCTCTCCTACAGGCAAACCCAATTCGCTAAAGGTCAATCCCCACCTCGTTAAAATAGAGGTGCACTCAGCTATGGCAATCTCCTTCCACACTTCCCCTATGTGCTTATATACTGGATGATTAATGGTGCAATACCCAAACCAGACCCCAGGTTCGTAACTAAAGGTTCTAGCCATGGCAGAAATCAAAGGAAAAATTTGAAAGAAGACAAAAAATCAAGGAAATCGAAGAATACCTTAAATTAAATTGGGGACGAAGGTCGTGAAAACGAAATAAAGGGCAAAGGGCACCGGAAACCAAGAGCTTCGCCTTATCTGCTGCAGAAATTATACGCCTAGGTATGGAAGATTCGTCAAATCCAAAGAGGAAAAGGTTTTCTTTTTCCAAATCCTTGCTGAAAATGGAAAGTGAAGGGTTTCTAACGGTTAAACCACGATTAAATCCTGGACGGTTTTTGAGGCAGTAATGATTACGAAAATACGGCGCTTTCAATGATCCAACCGTCCAACAGCCAACGACCAGGATTGTGCCACGTCACCTTTCCCAACATCAACTCGAGCATCGACTTACGATCTACATCAAGCTTCATCAAAAATTCTATTAACTTCCTGGTCGACAAGGTCAACTCAGAAAGTTGGGGGCCACTGAACGGAATAAAAGTGACGGGCTAGGCCCAACGAGCGAGCCCAATTATCTACCTATTATTGCCACCACGTTCTCGGTGGGATAGGCCCAATTATTACTAGGCCCAAGGCCCATCAACAAGATCAGTCGACCTAGCTCATTGTCCGACCTACTTGGTCCCGACCTAGCTTGGTCCGACATTACAATCCAGATGCTATTCAGGTACGGTTCAGCCCTATCCATCAGTCAGGTCGATCTAGACTCAACAGGCGACCTCGACCTACATCATCACGTCGACCTACAGAGTCCTAGCGTACCTACAATCCTTTACGTAACAAGACTCCCTACAAATCAGGAGTTATTTATGGATAAGATATCTAAATCGTATATGTTCACAATTTAAGGGATTTCTTGCAATCCTACTACAATTATATCTCTCATCAACAACTATAAATACAAGGTAATATCAACTATTCCAAGGTAATTTGCTTTATGATTATTTGAGAATACATTGTTCCTTATAATTATTTTAGCTCTCATACACCATACTTACTCTCACGCCCGAGGGTCTTCGTCGGAGACCATTTCGGCTAGTCATGGGTTCTGTTTTCAGGTCAAAGTCAGGAGATTGATCTTGCAGCTGGACGCAGATTGATAAACGACACGATTCTTGCAGCATCACATACTATACTCTTTATTACATAAAAGATAACACACTATTTGTTGATAGCATGATGGGACATACATTATTTGGGGGGCAATGCTAAGGGAAAAAATGAAATTTATAAAATTATAGACAAAATGTTGAGATGGCGATATTTTATTTGTTTCTTCGATTGTGTATCCGTCACACTATAATTAAAAAACACCAATAAAATAATGACACATTATTTTGTAAATCAATTTTTGTTACCTTTTTTTTTACTTTAGTATTACCCTTATTTGAGTAGAAATAATACAATTTATAATACAATACAAGGTCAAAAAACTTCCTCTTATCTACCACATAAGCGGTGGTTCAGATTTAAAGTTACAAAAGTGATCCAACGGCTGAAATTAAACACTCTCCTATTTTCTTTTTTAACCTACCTTTTCCATTTTCTCCTTCCTATTTTCCTTTTTAACTATTATTTCTTTTTGCAGATGACTTAAGTTTTTTTAAAAGATTTTTTTTAACAGAAAAATCGATTATAATTATTATTAATCATTTATATGATTAATGAGTTTGGTTGGGGTTACGAAAAAAGAATAATGGTAATGAATAATTTTCATTTAAGTTATATTTTAAAATAGCTTTTTTTATAAATATTTATAGCAAAGATTCATAAATAATCTTTCTATTCACTTTAAAAAAAATTGTTTTGCAAATATATAATGAGTGGTAATTGATAAAAAATCATTTAGAATCAAATTTTGTAATCATTTTTTTTAATTATTTAGTATACTCCTTAAAATAAGGTTTAGGATTTATATATACTCTTTCTTTAAAAAAAATTGAATTGGGTATTTTTTTTTCTTTTTTATTTATGTGTATTTCAATTTGATTTATTTATTTTTCTCTTTTATTTTATTAGGATCATTTATTTAAGGAGTATATGTCACGACCCTAAACCTAGGCACAATAGTGGTCACACTTGAAGCACGTGGGATTGGGTATGCCTTGCATATCATCCTTTACTTTGTGTTATTTGGTTCATTAAATGAAGTTAAAAGGGAAATGAGTAGTAAAGTTTATAACACTTGACTATTGAGTTGAAAGTGTTATTAAAATAGTGAGGAGCTTAGGTGTACTTCTAAGTTCAAGGTAGAGTTTGGTTATTTTTAAACTTGGAGGAGCTAGAATGAAAATGCTTTATATATATCCTCTCAAAGCTTCCTTAAGAAGATTACTACGTTCTTCGGCCTTCTTATTGTTTCTCTCAGCCATGGAAGTTCCCAAACCCTTGTTTAACTTATAAAAATTATAGAAAATCAGCCTTGTTGTCTTTGTTGATTTCAACTTGGAAATATTGCAAAGGAAGGTGTTGTGAGCAAGTTTATCCGATTATCTTTTCTTTTTATTGAGGTAAGTTGTTATGATTCTTTGCTATAATTGTTCATGCTTTGTTGAAAGATGATATACTGAGTATGTGTGGTATCTTTGATGTGGTTTAACAAGTTTCTGGTTTGGAATTGTTGAAACCATGAACTGTGTATGAATAAGTGAAGAGGGGTTATATTATGGGTTGTAATTGATTAAAGAAGGTTTGGATTAAGTGTATGGTTGTTGTTAATATGTTGTTGGTTAGGAAGGGACCATATTAGAGTTTCCAAACCAGGTGTACAGACTGCTAAAAGTGGTCCTTGCAGTAGTTGAGAACCAGGGTTGAAGTTGTTGTTGTTACTGAAGTTGAACAGCTACAGATTCGTAGCTTCTGGTGTTGGGCACGACTCGTGCCCATGAGCACGAGTCGTGACCAAGCTGAAGGAGTCGTGGTCACTGGTCGTGAGCCATGGATCAGTCGTGCAGGGGAGATGCACGACTTGTGCTTGCATGCACGACTCGTACTCAGGACAGGGGTCTGGGGCTCACTTTGGGGGCTTATAGACCTAGGTAAATGAGTAGGTCTTGAACCACTCTTTAACTATACTTGTAGTACAACTTTAGTACAACATTTTAGAACTTGGAATAGGCTAAACAGATATTGGCAAGAGCTTTAAATAGTGGCATGAAATTGCTTGAAAGGCAGTTTTGGCACTTGCCCTATTTCAATCTACAGCTTGGATCCTTTTTCTAGGTCTTGAAAACCTAGGCTAAACAACTTGGAATGGAACACTTTTTAATCCTGTATCTAGTACAACTTTAGTACTATATAATGGAGTTTGAATTGGTCCAAAAAGATATTGGTAAGGTCCTTAAATAATGTCGTGAACTTGCTTGAAGGGCAGTTTTTGACATTTGCATCCAAAGGTTATAAACTTGGTATTTGAACTTGGAACAAAAAGGGAAGTGGGTTAATGTTGTATTGTGATTGTGTAGGGCTACTTATATGTTATTGTACCCCTATGTGATGGCCTATGTAGGGTTATTTGCTCTCATAGGGTGTAAAAATGCATAGTACACTATTTCATGGATCGAGACAGGAGTGGTAATACCCTGTTTCTGGATTAGATATGTGTAATGAAAATGTATGCCTCCTATATGATATATGGTGTCTTACGTGATTATATTTTTATGGTTGTTGGTTCCAACAATGTGTAGAAGGTGTTTCACGTTATGTTTTGAGCATGTAGGGCTGCGTGTGTTATATTGCACCACTACGTGTGGTTACCTCTATATAGTTATTGATTCATATAGGGCGTGAATTAATTGTAGCACTGTTTATTCGGTTGGGTAAGAGTATAAATACCATGTGATTGGATTATTGTACTCTATAGTGGTTAAGTATATGTCACGCTATTGTGAAGACTTGGTAGGACTACTGGATTGGTATTAAGTTGCTAGTGTGTAGACATGGGCAACTTAGTACTGGATGAATCCCTTTAGGATTAATGCTGGTACAACCTTTGTACTAGGTAAGGTAGTCTTAAATGACCAAAATGATGAAGGTAAGGGTTTTAAATAGTGTTCTGAAAATGGTTAAAAAGGCAATTGTGGAACTTGAACCAAAGTTGATAAAGCTTGGTAAACTGTTATAGAACCTTTATAGAATGTGTGTAATGGTACGACGTGAATGTATAGGCCTTACTTGAAATATATTGTGGCCACATGTGATAGCATATTCATGATGGGTTGTGCACATAGTGATTAAATACATATTGCACTACTGCATTTGTGGAGCATGAGTATTATACCATGTTATTGGTTTGGCATTATTCAACAGTGTTTACAGGGTAGGTTGCACTGTGGAAATGGGTTGACATGATTATAGTAACATGTTATCTATTGATATCCCTATGTGTGGATGTAATTTCAAGTAACTGTTTATGTACTTGGATATGATTATATGAACTGTTGTTATGGGTATAGTGGAATACAATCAAGTATAGATTTGTTCTATAAGTGATTGAATTGCAGTATACCTATGACTTAGCATGTCTACTGGCCCCAGACATGGGAATAGCCACTTCTGTATCGTGCCAAAAGCCTTACAGATAGATGGAATGTTACACAAGAAGGTGACATGGCATGTCTGTGGTTACAGATATGGGATTGGCCACTTGATGTGGGATTGGCCACTTGATGTGGGACTGTATTGTGCCAAAAGCCTTGCAGATAAATGAGAGTTATTGTAATAGAATTAGCCACTTTTGTATTGTGTTGTATGCCTTGCAGATAGCTGGGAGACTTATATGTTCTATATGACTGATTATTCAGATGGGAAAGGTAACTTAAAGTGTTTACTGTTTCCCCAATTGTGAGCAACCGATGTGTTGCATATTACATGAGCAACCTGTAGGTGTTGCATATTGGGTTATGAGCAATTGGTGTGTGTTATATATTTTATGAGCAACCTGTTTGGTGTTGCATAATTGTTATCGAGCAGCCTATTAATGTGTTGCACGTTATTTGGCATATTGTTGCATGCATAATAACTTATTGAGATTTATTCTCACCCCTTCTCCCTTTATTGTTTTAGATCCAGCTGAGACAGGAGGACCTGACCAGTGATGCCGGGAAAAGAGTTTGGACATCTTTTGGGTTGTCAGGGTATGTTGTGGTCTGGGAATTGGGGTTAGTGTGGAGGTTATTCTTTTGGGAAATGTTGTATATAAAACTGTTATAAGCAAATTTCCAGTATGTCGTTGTGTAATTAAACCTGGGAGTTGATTGTGTTAAAGTGGCTTGTGTAAGCCTGTATACTTGAACTGTTTATGTTTAAACAAGTTTGGTTTGAAAGCAGGTTTGTATATTGCCTCCGAGTGGAGGGGTTATTTTGAAATGGTTTTAAAAAGGGTAATATACTTTTCAACTAATAAAAGAAAAGTTTTTTTTAAAGGTATATTTGAGGACCCTCCAGCTTAGTACAAAGGTTATAGGTCCTGGAGTTGAGGAGAGCCTTCACAGTTGGTATCAGAGCCAGGCTAGAAGTCAAGGGTAGATGTCTAGTCTAAGGGGGAGTGTGCGATCTCTTACGCTGAGTGTTTAATGCAGGGATTGGTGAAATGGCTGGGACTGGTGACGACCAGCAGAGGGAACAGGGAAACATTGGTGATTTGGATGTTGAGGGAAATCCTAAGGAGAGGGTGCAAGGCAGAGTGTTTGCCTTGGGTCGTGGCGCGATAGATCCCACCGCGGTCATTAGAGGTATTGTCCCTGTCTCAGGTGTCAGGGCTCGTATTTTTATCGACCCTGGATTGTCCCATTTATATATGGCATTTCATTTTGCATTCATATTGCATAAGTTTCCTAAGTTGTTGTTTTAGGTGTTAGAGGTTCTACTCCTGTGGGAGAGCACCTCGAATCCTCCTTGATCTATCATGATTGGGAGGTGGTTATATGTGGGCATGTATTGCTAGTGGAGTTGGTAGAGTACCAACCCAAGATTTGAGTTTATTTTAGGCATGGACTGGTTGAGTTCTTGTCATGCCTTGGTGGACTATCGCAGAAAGCGAGTCACCTTTGTTATGCTTGACGTGCCTGGGTTTATAATTGATGCTGATAAGTATTTATTTGGCATTTATGTTATATCTACATTAAAGACTAGAAAGTTGTTATTACAAGGGTGTGAGGAAAGTTGGTTCCTATATTTGTTGGTCTATTTGAAGTGTTAGAGAAGGTGGGCGAGTTAGATTATCGTTTGGCTCTACCTCCATCTCTTTCTTCTCTCCATGATGTGTTTCATGTTTTTATGTTGAGGAAGTATTGTAATGATTCCTCCCATGTTTTAAGTTCTCCTCCCGAGGATGTCCAGGTGGATATGTCTTACAAGGAGGAACCATTGCGGATTCTGGAATGACAGGTCCGGGAATTGTGTACCAAGAGTATTTCCGTGGTGAAAATTATGTGGGAATATCACACCATCGGGGAAGCTACTTGGGAATTTGAAATCTGAGATGAGACAAAAGTACCCTGATTTGTGCGATCATTCAGGTAAGTTAAGTCCAAATTCGGGACGAATTTTGTTTAAGGGGGAGTGAGTGTCACGACCTTAAACCTAGGCACAATAGTGGTCACACTTGAAGCACGTGGGGTTGGGTATGCCTTGCATATCATCCTTTACTTTGTGTTATTTGGTTCATTACGTGTTCATTGTGACGTTGTTGATGAATTATGTGTTATAAATGGTGTTATAGTAACTTTGATTATATAATGCCTAAATGAAGTTAAAAGGGAAATGAGTAGTAAAGTTTATAACACTTGACTATTGAGTTGAAAGTGTTATTAAAATAGTGAGGAGCTTAGGTGTACTTCTAAGTTCAAGGTAGAGTTTGGTTATTTTCAAACTTGGAGGAGCTAGAATGAAAATGCTTTATATATATCCTCTCAAAGCTTCCTTAAGAAGATTACTACGTTCTTCAGCCTTCTTATTGTTTCTCTCAGCCATGGAAGTTCCCAAACCCTTTTTTAACTTATAAAAATTGTAGAAATTCAGCCTTGTTGTCTTTATTGATTTCAACTTGGAAATATTGCAAAGGAAGGTGTTGTGAGCAAGTTTATTCGATTATCTTTTCTTTTTATTGAGGTAAGTTGTTATGATTCTTTTCTATAATTGTTCATGCTTGGTTGAAAGATGTTATACTGAGTACGTGTGGTATCTTTGATGTGGTTTAACAAGTTTCTGGTATGGAATTGTTGAAACCATGAACTGAGTATGAATAAGTGAAGAGGGGTTACATTATGGGTTGTAACTGATTAAAGAAGGTTTAGATTAAGTGTATGGTTGTTGTTAATATGTTTTTGGTTAGGAAGGGAGCATATTAGAGTTCCCAAACCAGGTGTACAGACTGCTAAAAGTGGTCCTTGCAGTAGCTGAGAACCAGGGTTGAAGTTGTTGTTGTTACTGAAGTTGAACAGCTACAGATTCGTAGCTTCTGGTGTTGGGCACGACTCGTGCCCATGAGCACGAGTCGTGACCAAGCTGAGGGAGTCTTGGTCACTGGTCGTGAGCCATGGATCAGTCGTGCAGGGGAGATGCACGACTCATGCTTGCATGCACGACTCGTGCTCAGGATAGGGGTCTGGGGCTCACTTTGGGGGCTTGTAGACCTAGGTAAATGAGTAGGTCTTGAATCACTCTTTAACTATACTTGTAGTACAACTTTAGTACAACATTGTAGAACTTGGAATAGGCCAAACAGATATTGGCAAGAGCTTTAAATAGTGGCATGAAATTGCTTGAAAGGCAGTTTTGGCACTTGCCCTATTTCAATTTGCAGCTTGGATCCTTTTTCTAGGTCTTGAAAACCTAGGCTAAACAACTTGGAATGGAACACTTTTTAATCCTGTATCTAGTACAACTTTAGTACTATATAATGGAGTTTGAATTGGGCCAAAAAGAAATTGGTAAGGTCCTTAAATAATGTCGTGAACTTGCTTGAAGGGCAGTTTTTGACATTTGCATCCAAAGGTTATAAACTTGGTATTTGAACTTGGAACAAAAAGGGAAGTGGGTTAATGTTGTATTGTGATTGTGTAGGGCTACTTATATGTTATTGTACCCCTACGTGATGGCCTATGTAGGTTTATTTGCTCTCATAGGGTGTAAAAATGCATAGTACACTATTTCATGGATCGAGACAGGAGTGGTAATACCCTGTTTCTGGATTAGATATGTGTAATGAAAATGTAGGCCTCCTATATGATATATGGTGTCTTACGTGATTATATTTTTATGGTTGTTGGTTCCAACAATGTGTAGAAGGTGTTCCACGTTATGTTTTGAGCATGTAGGGCTGCGTGTGTTATATTGTACCTCTACGTGTGGTTACCTCTATATAGTTATTGATTCATATAGGGCGTGAATTAATTGTAGCACTTTTATTTGGTTGGGTAAGAGTATAAATACCATGTGATTGGATTATTGTACTCTATAGTGGTTAAGTATATGTCATGCTATTGTGAAGACTTGGCAGGACTGGATTGGTATTAAGTTGCTAGTGTGTAGACATAGGCAACTTAGTACTGGATGAATCCCTTTAGGATTAATGCTAGTACAACCTTTGTACTAGGTAAGGTAGTCTTAAATGACCAAAATGATGAAGGTAAGGGTTTTAAATAGTGTTCTGAAAATGGTTAAAAAGGCAATTGTGGAACTTGAACCAAAGTTGATAAAGCTTGGTAAACTGTTATAGAACCTTTATAGAATGTGTGTAATGGTACGACGTGAATGTATAGGCCTTACTTGAAATATATTGTGGCCACATGTGATAGCATATTCATGATGGGTTGTGCACATAGTGATTAAATACATGTTGCACTATTGCATTTGTGGAGCATGAGTATTATACCATGTTATTGGTTTGGCATTATTCAACAGTGTTTATAGGGTAGGTTGCACTGTGGAAATGGGTTGACATGATTATAGTAACATGTTATCTATTGATATCCCTATGTGTGGATGTAATTTCAAGTAACTGTTTATGTACTTGGATATGATTATATGAACTGTTGTTATGGGTATAGTGGAATACAATCAAGTATAGATTTGTTCTATAAGTGATTGAATTGCAGTATACCTATGACTTAGCATGTCTGCTGGCCCCAGACATGGGAATAGCCACTGTTGTATCGTGTCAAAAGCCTTACAGATAGATGGAAGGTTACACGAGAAGGTGACATGGCATATCTGTGGTTACAGATATGGGATTGGCCACTTGATGTGGGATTGGCCACTTGATGTGGGACTGTATTATGCCAAAAGCCTTGCAGATAAATGAGAGTTATTGTAATAGAATTAGCCACTTTTGTATTGTGATGTATGCCTTGCAGATAGCTGGGAGACTTATATGTTCTATATGACTGATTATTCAGATGGGAAAGGTAACTTAAAGTGTTTACTGTTTCCCCAATTGTGAGCAACCGATGTGTTGCATATTACATGAGCAACCTGTAGGTGTTGCATATTGGGTTATGAGCAATTGGTGTGTGTTATATATTTTATGAGCAACCTGTTTGGTGTTGCATAATTGTTATCGAGCAGCCTATTAATGTGTTGCACGTTATTTGGCATATTGTTGCATGCATAATAACTTATTGAGATTTATTCTCACTCCTTCTCCCTTTATTGTTTTAGATCCAGCTGAGACAGGAGGACCTGACCAGTGAGGCCGGGGAAAGAGTTTGGACATCTTTTGGGTTGTCAGGGTATGTTGTGGTCTGGGAGTTGGGGTTAGTGTGGAAGTTATTCTTTTGAGAAATGTTGTATATAAAACTGTTATAAGCAAATTTCCAGTATGTCGTTGTGTAATTAAACCTGGGAGTTGATTGTGTTAAAGTAGGCTTGTGTAAGCCTGTATACTTGAACTGTTTATGTTTAAACAAGTTTGGTTTGAAAGCAGGTTTGTATATTGCCTCCGAGTGGAGGGGTTATTTTGAAATGGTTTTAAAAAGGGTAATATACTTTTCAAGTAATAAAATAATTTTTTTTTTAAAGGTGTATTTGAGGACCCTCCAGCTTAGGACACGGGTTATAGGTCCTGGAGTTGGGGAGAGCCTTCACAGTGTATCTTAACATAATAATTACTATTATATATAATTAAGTTTTTGAACGATTTTAGAATCTTTCAAAAAAAAAAAAATTGATTTTAGAAAAATGTTTGTACCTAAATCAATTAAAAAATCATTTGTCATAATTACTTAAGTTTTTTTGTTTCAAACGTTGGGTAAAAATAGGATAGGGGATGGGTTATGAATTATAATTATTATTAATTATTTATATGATTAATGGGTTGAGTTGGGGTTACGAAAAAAGAATAATAGTAAAATGGGAATTAAGAAAAATATTTTTACTAACCCTAAATGGATAACGGTCCCGGATAATCGACTTTCTCATATTTTCTTCGGCAGTAACACAAACAAACCACCCTCCATCAAATGTTAATTATGGAACAAAGTAATCATCAGGGTATTGGGTAGTTTTTTTTTTTTTTGGATGGGAGGAAGGCGATTTCATCATTTCTTTAATTTCTGTACTGTCACCGTGCCAGTGACACGGATAAGAGAATACTAGTCTATATTACAATAGGTAATGAAGTTAACCACCGAGACAAAAAGAGGCCGAGATTGATTCTCAAATAATTGATTTGACGACACTCAATTCTCCTTCCATTAACCAGTTATAACTCCCCCACTTTCTCTTCCATCAACCGATTATAACTTATAACCCCCTTATCCTCCATTAACTGGCGCCCCTCACTTTTCATGCACACTCTTCACATCACATGTAGTTAAACTCACTATTATAGCCAAATTGTTATTTGCTGAAGATCATTAATTGTCTTATCATAAGTTCAGGGCAATCCCTAAATTATGAAGTGGATGGATCGAATGTCCGACTTGCGATTTCATATGTATCTCTTAATATTTGATAGGCTTTTATTCGAGGTGTGAAATCATGAGTTCAGGCCAATCCCTAAATTATGAAGTATGGAATAATCAACAACCAGGCCCGTCTTATAGGGGCCCTGTGCTAAATATGAAAATTGGGGCCCTTAATATTTTAAAATTTTATACAATGGAATGATTGCAATAATGTTGAAATAATAAACAAACAATTCATTAAATTAAAAAATATTAAAAGAAAAACAAACTTTTTAATTAAGATTGAAAAAATAGAATGAAAGTTAACTAAAAATGAATGGAAGAAAAGTCCAAAAAATAAAATGAGAAAAAAGCCCAAGAATAATAAGAAATGTCCAAAAATAGAAAAAGAATAGAAAGAAATAGTAAAACAATGTTCTCTCCAAGATTCAAACTTGGAACAAGCAAATAAGCAAACATCACCTTAACCACAAGACCAATTACATTTCTCTGTAACATTTTGGAGTCTAATATGTATGTATAAAAAGGTTAAAATTTGGGGCCCTTAATTTTTTTGGGCCCTGTGCTATTAGGCCTCTTGTACATGGCCAAAACCGGGCCTGTCAACAACATACGCATATCTCTCGATACAATTCTAATTATAATGTTTTTTTTTTAAATATTTCAAGCGCATCAATATTGGGCTTCAAAGGCGTACAGTTTTGGCAAAAATATGAAATTGTTGTGAAGGTCCAGTAGCGAATTGTGATGGGTTTATATGTCCAGTGCGGGAGTGTCCAAATACACCACAAAGTTCTTACTTGCATCAAGATTTGTAACTAACCAGAGAGAAGTGTGAAAGAGTGAGATTTTAGGAAATATTTAGTTTCCTAATTCGATTCCAATTGGTATATTTGGTAAAAGAATTTTATGACTTTCTTGCAAAGATTTATATTGTCTGATTTAGAAAAGGATATTGTTAAATATGTAAATATCATTTATTTATGTAAATATATTTAGACTAACATACTAACAAATCTCTTTCTTTGTGAGTGTCAATTTATGTTTCCTTGTAGGAATTGGATTGCATCAAGAAGGAAGGGTATGATTGATTAAAGATCTTCTCAAAGGTGCTTATAAATACAAGACTTCAGCACAAAGAGAAGACACGACTTTGGAGAATTATTTTTAAAGACAATAACTTTTGTTCTTCACAGATTCAATATTGCCTTTTAGGTTGAGAGTAAGGTTGTGACTTACATCCGAACTCACATCTAAATTTTCATCAAGTTCTTTGTTCTACTTCTGATTAGAATAGGATCTCCTTGGGAAAGGAAGATTGTTCTTAGTGTAGAAGGTGGTTAGAATTTGTTTAGTATTTAATCTTTTTGTTTTCACTTATTCAGATTTCTTTCTGTAAATCAGATTTTAATAGTGAAATTTTTTTTGGGCTTAAAGCCTTATTTGCTGGGGTAGAACCAGTAAACGTTTAAATTTTTGTGTTCTTTTATTTTATTCTGCTGAGTATTGGTAGATATGTGGACAGTTGTAACTCATATCTGTACTCACATCTGTTTTCTGTTGTGTTGACTTGAATTTCTAGCTACACAAAACTTTCAATTGGTATCAACTCTCGACATATTACCAAGTGTTGATCCAGAAAGTGTAGTCATAATGGAATGTCAGAATCATCAAAACAAGCCTCCAGTCTTGGATGGAACCAATTACAACTTTTGAAAGTCTAAGATGCTTAGTTACATCAAATCTATTGATGAAATAGCATGTATGTGCATTCTTGTGGCATGACAACTTCCCACAGAGGAGAAAAGGCCTACTTCAAGAGTTGGTGAAACATATTTTGAAATAAAACTAGAGGAATAATGTACTCTTGATGAAATCACCTCTGCAAATTACAATTCTAAATCCATAGGTGCTATTTCCAGCCATGTTTCTGGAAATATGTACAAACTTATCACCAATGAATGTATTGCCAAGAATGCTTGAGATATCTTGCAGACGATCACCTCCCTGTCAGTCAGGATTTCCTCCACTTGGTCAACCATAACTCTGAATCTATTGTAGTAGCTCAGAGTGGTTTCGTTTTTTTCCTTGCTCGATGTTAGCAAGATCAGTCAATCTCTTCTTCCTCTTTCCTGCCGTGACAAAATGATCCAGGAACCTCGTCGTCATGATTTTCCAGCTGTAAATGCTTCCCTTCTTTTGCTCACGGAACCAGGACAAGGCTGTTCCGGAGAAGGTACTAGAAAAAGCTTTGCAGAGAATGTCATCTGCTTTAGTGAGGAGGGCCATGGTGGATTCGAAACTTTGCACATGATCCCGTGCATCAGTGGTTCCCACGTATTTGTCAAAACTCGGGATTTTGAGAGCAGGATTGGGAGGAAGATCATTAATACGTTGGGAGAAAGGACGAGTGGCACTGGTATCATCATCATCCACCTCATTTTTCCCCATTTCCATCTCATCTAGCCTCTTTTTTTAGAGGAGTAATTCTCTAGCATCGATCCCCGAGCTATAATGGGAGCTCCGGTGGGACATTTCTTTCCTTCTGTGCCCATTTACCCTGCTATGTTCCTCGGGTTCTTGGTGGTTGTCCCCATAGCCAGATGGTGTTCTTTCCCTCTTAGGTGCCCTTTCAGGCTGAGGAGGAGTTCTGCAACGAGGAGGGCTCATCGGCCGAGGAGGGCTCCTTGGACGAGGAGGGTTTCTAGGCCGAGGAGGAGTATTATGACTGGGAGGGGTTCTGTGCCTTGCCTGACTGAGCCTTGCTATTAAGTCAACAGAATTGACCTCCAGCTCCCTCTGGTTCAAGTGACTTCTCAAGTCTATCACCTCATTTCTTGTGTTTCCATTAGCGTGTGCCTTATGACGAGGAGGGACATCTTGGAGGTTTTGCTTGGAAACACCATGTTGAGGGGGATTTTGGCCAGGTGGAATTTTTTTTCTATTCCCCCGACTACCACGCCTATCAAGATGACTTTCCCCTCCAAGGGAATTTCCAGTCCTCGTGGGCCTCATAAATTCAGCCAGCGAGTGCTCATGATCTAACTGTAGCAAGGCATTTTATGTTTCGTAAATGCGCTGCAATGTTTCCATTTGTTGGTGCAAGAGAGTTCTACGATCAATTTGCTGGGTAGAAGCCCCAGCTCCTCCTTGAGCTACGTTCCTCGTCGTCTGGCTGCCGGCAGGCCTTCCTCGGCGCCAATGACGAGGAGGGTTTTTCACGGCTACCTCGATTACGGGCTGACCCCTGGAACGCAACCAGAGGTGGTGGAGGAGGCAGTTCCCCATTATTGAGAGGAAAATCAGTCCTATTGTTCCTATGATTCTCTTCCACATGAATATGTTCCCCATCAGGAGTGATACTAGCGGTAAGTCCGTCTTCCATTGGGATTAGGAGAGGTAAACATAATTATGAGGTGAACGGAATTTTCTGCCGAAATAGATTTCAGGCGAACGGAATTCAGGCGAAACCGATTTCAGGTGAACACAATTCAGGCGATCGGAATTCTTCTGCTATTCAGGTGAGCATAATTTTCAGGCGATCAGATTTCAAGTGAGTAGATTTTTCTCGCGATCGAAATTCTTCTGCTATTCAGGCGAGCAGAATTTTCAGGCGATCGGATCTTTCAAGTTATTCAATGGGTGTTTTCGAATCGTTTTTTCCGGCAATGGAACGAAACTGATGATGCCAAAAACGTTCAGATTAGCCCAAATCCAACAACAGGTTGTATTCTGGCGGTTGAATAGCCTGAAAAAGATTAACAAATATGTAAATTTATCCGGGGCTTCATCGGCGAAGACCCTCCGGCGTGAGAGTAAGTATTTGTCTTTAGAGAGAGAAATCAATTGAAAAGAGTTTTGAGTCAAAAGATATGTTACCAAAATAATGTGAATTATGGCTTACATATATAGGCATAGCATTGTATAATCCTTATTGGACAGGAATGCATGGAGATAAGATTTTACTCCAAGGAGAATTATGACTGTTCAGTCCTTGTTGAATGAGAATTCATGTGAGATAAGGTTATAATCCTAAGAGGATTATAACTGTTCATAGTCCTTTTTTGAGTATGATTGGAATAAGCGTTCTGCACGTGGACCTGGGGCGTATTCCTCGTCGTATATGGCCTGCTCGGCCTTGCATGATGCCGGTGAAGAGACAAGGGATGCCGAGGAAACCGTTCCCTTGCTAAGTTTGATAACCGAAGAGGGTCTCCTCGTCCTTGAAGGGAAGCCTTGCTCAGCCTTGAGAGATGCCTTGCTTGACATTGAGATTTAATTAGGCCTTAGTCATTATGCGCCTGCCATGTCTAGGTCGACATAGGGGAAATGACGATGAGGCAAGACGAGCAAAGGTATGGAAAGTTCACTCCATTCGTCGTATATGAGACTTGTATGGATCATATTTTGGGCCTAAATCCATTGAATCTTGCCCGATCACGGATCCACGTTCGTACCTCGGTTTATAATATTGTAAGTATATATAATAGTTGATAATTAAAGTTAACTTAGTGATTATTTTCAAAATAAGCACTTATTTCAGGGATTCAATTATTAATACTTATTCGGGCATGCCAACTATTATATTACCCATGTTTTAGACAATTATAGAGTTGTGAGCTCCACATTTTTTAATTATATTTTTGTTACTTTGTACCATCATAAAATTTTTATTGTATAATTTTCTTGACATAGAGAAAAAAAATACAATATTCATTTTGGTTCAAAATAGCTATCATTTTTAATTTTTTTCACAAATATAAAAAAACAGTTATTACTATAAGGTTACGATAAAGTAACAAAATTATTCCTTGTATATTGCATCTCCCAAATAATACTATACAGTATTTAATAGGGGAAATAACACTTTAGTGTCACCAAATTTACACGATGTTGCAATTTAATATTTAATATTACAATTTCTGCAATTTAGTACACTATATTCGCATTATATTGCAATACAAGGCAAAAATGGATAACACCCGACGAAAGCTAATGAAATAGATTAAAATTATAATGAACACCTTTTAAATATTCATATTTCAGCCCCTATAGTTTCATATTTTATGAAAATATATATAACAATAAATTCTAATAAAAAACATTACTATTCAATAATCATGTAAATACTTTCAAAATATATATAAATAAAAATTTGATATAATATATTTGAAAAATACAGAAAAATCTTAAAAGAGAAAACATACTAATTTCTACTCACTTAGAAAATTATACCCCCTCCCCCCCCCCCAAAAAAAAATGCATTATATAAAAAAAGTATTTATTTTTATTTATTTAATGTGGCATATTAGAATATTTGAGTATTTGAGGAAGGTGAGATATATATTTATTTTCTTTGATCAAAAATAGTTTAAAAATTATTATTTGTATTTTATTATCTCTTCTCTAAACTTCAACCACTTTCAATTGTTTAATCACTTTTAATTTTTATTGTTTTATTAATAACTATGTGTGGTCAAAGCAGAAAACTTTAATTGGGACAGAGGGAGTATAGTTTCTTTTCTGGAAGAATTTGTAAATAAAAATTTATTGAAAAATATTTTTTTCTTTTATAAGGTTTCTCTATTTTTCACACATATTACTTCATTTTTTTAAAGGAATACATATTCTATTAACGTTTTCAAAATTATTTATGTGTTATTATTTAATATTAATGTTTTTTATTAAAATTTATTGCTATAATATATTTTCCTAAAATATGAAATTTTTGGGGTTGAAAATGTAAATTTAAAAGATGCTCGTTACACTTTTTCGTCATCTAATTTTGCTTAGATTGCAATAAAAAATGAACATCTATAGTATAAATAAGAACTGTCCACCTCAGCATGTGAACAGTTCAATGAATAGTGTTAAATATCAAATTTTTCATTTTGCTCTCACTAAGTTGTAATATGAAATATTAAATTATAACTTCACAATCGGGTAGATGGGTTGAGCTGAGCCCATGGTAGATTGGGACAAGAATTAATTCTGGATTTCAAACTGAAGTTTCTTATGACAAATTAGCACAAATGAAAATTACTAAAACTAAGAATCCTAATATGGAAATCAAATAGGTACCAATTATGAGAAGTGTAGTGACAAAACATAGCTGATATAGCTGAGACGATCGAAATAATTACAGGAAAAAATTACGTCGATGATGATAATATAAGGTGATTCAATGGCACCATGGATGACCGGAGGTGCTCATGGCTAATAATGTTGCAAATAAAGATTTTTATCGGAAGGAGAGATTACTTTCATAATTTTTTTGATGATATTATTTAATGGCATAAATATCTAATAAAAAGTTATCCCATTCTCCATTATATTGGTACTATTAATACTACCCCTCAATTATTGGGATTAATAACGAGGGAATAGGTGGCTTAATCCTGATAATCAATACTCCCTTCCTCTGTCCCGTTAGAAGGACATAATTTTTTTTTTTTGGATGTTTCATTTGAATTTGAAGGGATACAATTAAAAAATGAAAAGTTTTTTATTACTTTTTTATTTATGGGATTCACTTGTCATACTCACAATAAATATCCAATAACAATTTCTTACCACACTTTCTTTTTTCTACATCACTTTTCATACTCACAACATTTATTTCACTATCACTTTTTCTTTTTCTTATATCACTTTTCTTAATTCTCGTGCAGACATTTGCCCATTCGAACCGGCGAAGCGAAGGGATTATTATTTATCCAAATTCATAAATTCTATCAAACACCTATTTTAATGGGTAGCACAACCGGCTACCAAAGTGGCCCTAAGGTTAAAATTGGATCGGAGTGTAAAATGCACCGGATGGAGTATCTTGATCCAGATGGTCGTATACCGACCCGACCCGAAATGGTACGCATCATGAGAGACCGGCAAATTCTAAATACAGGGATTTTAAAATACAGGGATCCCGGGAAATTACTAATTTGCCCCTTTATATACCTAATTTCCCCTCCCTCCTTTCATTCAAACGCACACTCTCTCTCTCTCTCTCGCACCGGCGGCGGCGCCATTTTACCTAGGGCGTTCATTTCCCCTCACTCTCTCTCTCTCTCTGGCACCGCGACGGCGACGGCGCCATTTCTTTACCAGTGACTCATGCTCATTTCGGGCACGAAGAGAAGAAGATAAAATCATAAGGCAAGAGAACAAAAAATACCCAGAAAAAAAATTGAACAAAATAGGGTTTCAAAAGCAGAAAAAAACGCATCATATTGAACAAAATTGAACGATTGAAGTGAATTAACAAATCAAAGTAATTACCTGAGTTGGAGACGATGGTCGGAGTGAGGGGGATTTGGAATACTGATGATATTGATATGTCTCGTGTAAACTCACACGAGACACATCTCGTGAATTCATACGAAATTACCGTGCGCGAACTCACACGACACACATCTCGTGTAAATATACGAGACACATCTCGTGTAAACTCACACGAGATATATCTCGTGTGAATTCACACGAGATGTGTCTCGTGTGAGTTTACACGAGATGTGTCTCGTGTAGACTTACACGAGACGGGCAGGGGCAGCGATGGAACAAATTAGATCCCTGTATTTAAGATCCCTGTATATAAATATATCCTGAGAGACCCAACATTTGCAATTGACGGGAAACTTGGCTTTAGTGACATTTCTATAAAACTTCTCATCTCTCTCTCTCTCTCTCTTCCCCTAAATTTCTTTCAATTCCTTCAAAAAACCGCCAATCTCACCCCCTTTTCATTGGTTGGGGACAAATTTTCGATCGAACCCTTATTTCCAAGGGTTCTTCAAATTACCCATTTCACGAACGATAACGAACGATCCGTCACTGCCTTTCCCCCCGAATCTTTTAATTTATTTTTCCTTTTCTGAAATGGGGTTTGCTGGTTTCAACAGCTAATTTTGTTCATTGTGGAGCTATTAATCAACTGGGTATCGGCGTATCGAGCGATTGGTGTTGGCCCAAATCATGTTTGAAGCACACGTGAGTATTGTTTTGATTAATTTATCTGTCGGTGCTTTGACTGTCAAATCTATTGAACGTTTTAGTTGCATCATGTTGGAAATTTGGAAACTGGGTGTTTTGATTTTATTGGTCTTTAATGGTTGACAGCACTTTGAGTGTGTGTCTGTGTTTTGATGGATTAGTAGTGTGTGTGTGTGTGGGTGGGGGGGGGGGTGGGGGGGAGGTAGGGAGGGGGCGGTGGCGTTTGAGTAGTTGTAATTGATGCAATTAGCAAAAGTCAAGTGGTGTTAATATTTACTCACCTCAACTCAGTCATTGTCTTAATTTTTCTTCATGATCAATGCAATATTATTCTTTACCTATTATATTAATAGTGTCTGCTTTCCATGTTATTTTTTTGTCTTCTTATACCTTTCCCTATTGTATTGATGCCAATAATCACACTTTCTATCACAACTAGTGCATAGTGGTGTATGTTATACGTTCTCAAACCCACCTCACATATTGGGATCACATTTTTATGGCCTGAAGATGTGTTCATTTTTTGAATTTCATTTTTTGGTAAGGTATGGCGCATATAATGGCTATTAGCCTATTATATAGGATATTTTCCTCAAACTTAATGGGTATTAGCCAATCACTTTACACTCTAGAGTACTTCTCCACTTAATCCCATTCTATTAGTCACTAACATCATCCCTAAGCTCTTAGTCGGCGACCTAATCAATCAACTTTATCTTTTGTGGTAGTTCTAAAACTTTTATATGGTGCAGTTATTATTACTGCATCCTTCCAGAATGGCACAGACAAATTATTTGCATGTTGGCATGCCATTACGCATTTATACTCAATCCATCGATCACCAGGGAAAACATGTTGTGTTTATTGGACTTTTTTGGCTTTTCTCTCCCTTCACCCCTTAACCACCATTACATTTTACTTCTTAATAATCAAATCCTAACATAAATCTTATGTGGATGATTGGTATTTATGTGGACTTTAAAGAATGGTATGGATACAAAGAATAACGGGACCACAACCAATTTACGTCTGTTAGTCCCAAGAGAAGAGTTCAAATTTAGAGGATTAGGGTTCATTTCAAGCAAAGAGAGGAATTCAAATTTTGTAAAATTAAAGCAGGCCACTTAGGCGAATAAACCCAACCTTTTTTTCCTAGCTTATAAGGAAAAACATATATTTTGCCCCCCTCACATATTATGTGCCAAACGACTTTGGCATTTATTTCACATCGCAGCAACATTTTTTTCCTGAGAAGATATACTTCTATAGCAAGAGCAACATGCAGTGGCGGACCCGCGCCTGTTCAATAAAGTGCAAGTGCACACATTTAATTAAATAGTTTTTCTAGTTTGGCGGGTAAAATTCTAGTTTGTAACCAATTGGTTGTAAAATCGAGTCCCCCCCCCCCCAACAGGCATTTTTTTCTCACAATTTTGAACGTTTATAGTGTAATTTATGCATCCGCTTAAAAAAGATTGGGTCCGCCACATGCGACATGTTTAGTAGATGCCATTAGTTGGAATTGCGAGTTGCTTCAACCTCCCGCTCCTCAGATTTGTTCTTTTTTGGTGTATCACCTTTTGATTCTCAAATTCTGAATTTCTCTCCTTGCTCGATAAGATTCCTAATGTCCTATTTTCTACACACTTTCTTAACTTAAGGACTAAAAGATGTGTTTGGTTGTGGTTGTTGCCCACACACACACACAAATATATATATATATATATATATATATATATATATTTGTATCCTAAGCATGCCTTAGCTTCCATATAAGGGCTGATCGTCCATGCAGTAGCTGAGTCAGATTTTTGTTTGTGTGTTGATGGAAACTTAACGGATTTGGGATTTCTGGACCTTTTCTCATTTGAAACACATCATTCTCACAGTAAAATCACCCCTAGGTGAATCTTAAATAGAAGCCGTGTATATAACTTCGCTCGGCAGGAGCTTCAGCATTGGCGACTGATCTCTGAAAAATATTCCAAAATCATGTTTCAATTTAGATTTTTCTTGTGGTATTGACATTGTTATCAATGTCCAATACTCCCATTTGACATTTGATTTTATCATGCTCATCTTTTTTTGTCGCTATGGTGATTTCTACTTCCCGCTTACTTAGACATTTTGTTTCACAGGCTTGTTATCTATCAGTCATTTCCAGATCTATGCTTATCATTTTAGGTTTCCCCCTCCTTTTTCTTATATGTTGCTATCGTCGGATAGTTTCCAAAGTATATTGTGAAGTAATAATTTTCAAAATTTCCCACTGGGCCACTGTTGACATTTATATTCCTGCAGGTTTTGCATCTGCTTCGAAGATATTTGGGTGAATATGTTCATGGGCTTTCAGCAGAGGCCTTACGGATCAGTGTCTGGAAAGGTTTGTCTATTAACTGTGTTATCTAAAGGCCTGCTACTAATGAACTATTGCAATTGTACATTTAGCTCACCACATGTGCAGCGCCTGAGCCAGTAAATTCAAAGTCTTCTGATTGACTTCAAATCTGTAACATCTCTGGAATGATGTAACACAGGCCTAAACTAACGGTGGAAGAAAAAGGCCTCTTTGTGTTTTACGTAATATCCCAATTAATGTGAACATGGTAGACAACTGGAGATTATGTAGGAAGGCTTCAAAGTTGTAAGATGATATGATTATTTCATAATTTGTCAGGAAATTCCTTATGCTTACAACTTACCTCATTACAGCACAATTCTGGTATTAGGAAATTTGTTATATGGTGATTACTTTCACTACATGATGTTCATGTTATGGGGCACTTAGAATGATGTTTGTGTTATTTTATGAGATTCAATTAAAGCTTACTTTTGTTGACGCTTGAGATTAATCTCAAGTTAGTTATTCTTCTAGCTTGTATAGTTGTTAAAAACTTGTGATCCTTGCCTAACTGCCAGTCCTTTTTTCTTCAGGTGATGTTGTTCTCAAAGACCTGAACTTAAAGGCAGAGGCACTGAATTCATTAAAACTGCCTGTCACTGTAAAGGCCGGTTTTGTTGGTACAATAACATTGAAGGTACTTATATTCTTTTTAGTTGCAGACTGTCTATGTGCTTGATTTATTTCTATCCCTCAATTCTCGTACACATGAGTAAGTCAATTTAGCTATCCGCAATCTGCATATATAGCTTGGAAATTTGCTGCATGTGAGGGCTGCAATGGTAACTTGATATGCTGGATTCTACTTGAGCAAATATTTCTATGAACATGATCTTCTCTTGCGCTGAGAGAAACTATAAATTCTTTGCTGATTGAAAGATACATGGAACTTAGATTCTTAAAGTGTAAAAGTATAGGTAGTTTAATCAAGTTACAAGAAGGAACAAGGTATGTAAATACCTATCAAAAGAAAAAAAAAAAACTAGGTATGTAAACATTTAAGGTTTAAAGTGGGATGAGGGAGAAACTGGTCTATTTATCTTTCTTAGATATAAAAAGAGTCACCATGGTGCTCCATAAACATAATCATAAATGCACAAATATTTGCTGTTTCAATATCCTTGTATTATGAGAGATTTACAGAGTTCATGCTCTCATGTCCTCTTTTTGCATGCATGAAAAAATATACTTCTAAGGCTTTGAATGTTTAAGAGCCATGGTATGAATCTTTCTTGAATATGTATTTTTTGTTGGGAGTAGAAGTCATGAATTAGGAGTTTTGTCACTGGTTTCTGAATGTCATATTAAGACTAATCAATTTGATTCTTTTATTTGTTTCTTAATATTCTATGCTAGGTTCCTTGGAAAAGTCTTGGAAAAGAGCCCGTGATTGTGCTTATTGATCGTGTCTTCATTCTTGCTCATCCGGTTTCTGATGGAATGTCTCTAAAGGTAGGATGTATCTGTTGGTTTGTTCGCGACACGTGCCCATGATTTCAGAATGAGGTGCCTTATCCTTATAATTTTGTAGGAAGAAGACCGAGAAAAGCTTTTTGAAGCCAAACTCCAACAAATTGAGGTAAGATCTTTCTTTCTTTTTTGTCGTTTGTTCTGCTGCTTGTTATCTTATCAAATCGTTGATGTATGAACTCCAAGATTTTGTATCTGATTTTTGCATTAAACCACTATATTATTAGTTTACTTTCTTAATATTTTCCCCTTAATTTTCATGTTGAAGTTCCTGTGTAAATGTGAATAGTGATTTTCACAACCATGACCAGTTGGCTATAATGTTAAACTGTGAGGCTCCCATTTGTTGTGGTAGTTGTCTTTCTAATCCATAATTCTTTGCAAGGAAAAGCTGCCAAAATTATTTATGACGACACCGAAACTGATCTGTGATTGTTTGATGTTAAACTGCCAGTCTTGGCTGCAGTTTCATCAAGCAGAGTAGTTTAAGATGAGGTATCATTTGAGTTATATGAGTCATGAAATCTTTACTATTGCTCCAGTCACTCCATAAAGGGCCTGTTGGTCGGAAAACACCTTTATTTTCATGTGGGCTCTTAGACCTATTTTAATCTCGAGGCAGGCTAAGCGTCCTTCATTTGTTTTATGTGGAAATATATTCATTTATGTGATCTGTGTCTATTTTGTATATGCTTTCAGGAAGCTGAATCTGCAACTCTTGAAGCAATATCTAGGTCAAAGCTGGGAAGTGTATGTCCTCAAGTCTTACCCCTTTAAGTTACACTTATGAATAGATTTGCTGTATGTGTTTCACTATTGCTCTGTAAACAGGGAGTTGTGATATCATTTATTCGCTGAGTAGATTTTTATTTCAAGGACTACTTAGGTCTGGATTGTGCTCCTGTGATCTCTTGCAATAAAATGGAGTTGTATGATGACAAATTTATTTGTTTGAGGAAAAAAGAGAGAAGATAGCACCTTTCATTTCTCTTTATTTTTTACTAATTATTTATGTCTCACAATGGACTGTCGTTGCACGGACAAGTATCAATTTGTTGTCATTTATCCCACTTTTCAAATATATTTTTCCTGTGGGGTTAACCCACATATTTTTGCTCCGTTTGTCCTTCCCATCTTTTTAATACTCCTTGTCCCAAAACAAGAGTTGCACTTACCAATTTCCCTGTCCTAAAGTAAATAAAAAAGCATGCCATTGTACAACGCAACCCCTTTTTCTTGGGCGGGGGTGTAGAGATACTTGAAGTTGTTCATGACTTTGTTGGAGACTGGGGGGAGGGGGGGCTAACCCTATGGCTACTTCAAATGTAGAGGTAGCAAACTAGTGTTCCTTCCATTGAGCATATTTGAGATCTCCGAGCTTCAGCAATCTTTATCAAAGCAGTTTCTTAGTGTGTATTTGGTTTAATGTTTGTTAAGGAGATACATGGGGGAGGTCCACAAGGTGTATGCATGCTCATCTTCAGATCTTAATCATATCTCTTCCTATTCCACATTTCATTATAACCTGCTTAAAATTTTGCAAACTGTGTCTTTTTCAAGCAGCTCCTTATACGAACACGTGTTAAATGTTTTTGTTTTAAATGATTTTAAATTGACACTGTTTTGTCCTGATTGTTGATGTCTATGGGTTAGTAAGTTGAATGTTTCATTTTTTTGTGATTTTGTTTATTGTTTATTCGTTGCAGTCGCCTGCAGGAAGTTCTTGGCTGGGTTCCTTGATTGCAACAATAATTGGAAATCTTAAGATCTCCATTAGCAATGTTCATATCAGATATGAGGACTCATATAGGTTGGTGAGCAAGCATATTAAAGTGGCTTTGGGCTTTTGTAAGCTCAATTTGTTTCCATCCTAACAGTAAATGTTATATCTATTGTCTCACACATGCTTTTCTTTCTTAATGCATTGTGGTTTCATCATATTGCTTTGTCCCTCTTGGTTTTCTTTCTGCATGCTAAAGAGGCTCTTTGTTGTTCAGCAATCCAGGCCATCCGTTTGCTTGCGGTATTACTCTAGCAAAGCTTGCTGCAGTGACTATGGATGAGAATGGGAAGGAAACCTTTGATACCAGTGGTGCTCTAGATAAATTGCGAAAGGTAACTTCAGAATGTTGATTCACTAAAACAGGCTTATGGTCGAACCTTGAATAACTAGCTTAAACTGTGAAGGATGTGTATTTCAAAATGCAGATGCATACAGTTGTTCTAAGTTTGGGGAGAGAATGCGTTGAAATAAATGCAATAACAATTGGAAAAGCATGGGGTTTTATTGTTTTATATCTGCATCCCTATACCTGCATCCCTTATTGATTATGCATCATTATTTCAATTTTTATCCACTTTATGTCATGTAATTTCACTTGGGAACATGATAGTTGGCAACAGTGAATTTCATTAATTTATAGGAAAAAGTATTTTTTTAGGGACAGAATAAATTAAAAAGCGACACTCATTTAGGGGTGGATGAATACAGGATATACAAAAGAAACGTTTTTGACTTGTTGCAAATTATTCAAGGACCTTTGCTTTTAAGCAGCAAATCGAGTTGAAATATGATATTATCGCTACCGTCATCAGTTGCAAGAACTTGTGTTAAATTTCTGGTAGTTTTTGGGATTGGAAGTCTATCCTTCTCTGATGTCTTGTTTTATAAACTTCCCACTATGTTTGTTGTTAGTGGATTGCTTGCACATCTCTTATGGTTTACTTCTACTCACATGTATATAATCCATCTCAAGGTATTTGACATTCCTAAATGTTTGCTCTCTCATTCTGTATGCTTCATTTAAATAGTGGAGGCAACAAAGTCAAAATGGTAATGTATGTATACACCTCACTAAAGAAAAAGTTTGGTTTAAGAACTTATTTTACACTCTTACTATCATGCTTCTTCTCGTAGCTGTATCAACTTCTCCGTTGTTGCCTGGAAAACGCCTCAAGTTGATGGCTCTCGGACTATTAGCAAAAAATTGTTTTCTCTGGGAACTGATGAGAGTATCTTGGTGCAGTGTTGGTGCACTTACTTTTGTCTGCATCATTTGTATTTTATAACACGTGATTGGGCTCCTTCTGTTTTTGGTGCTGCTTCAGCATGAGAGCTTGGGATCCTACAGTAAACCTTGAAGCAAATGAACTTGGTTCTAACTTCAATTCCCATCTTTTTCTATATATCAGATACAGTATCCACGTATTTTTAATTTTCTGTTCTGGGCTGAGTGAAGGATTTATAGTGCACTTTTAAAGAAGTTAGGTAAATATGGGAATATCCACTTGCGATTTCGTGTTCACTTTAAGCAGTCTGTTACGGATGGATTTTGGTACTTTTCTTCTCAGTATGATGTGAACTATTATGTATTAGCATTCTCTGTGATTACCTCTTTTTATAACTTGGTGTTTAACTTTATGTATTACTCATTATAAAACTACCTTATTTTAAATTTGAATCAGATTCTCATTTATCAGATAGGCTGGGTTACTCTATCTAGAATGTACCATGCATACTCACTGCACCAAAGATTAATATTTTATATGTTATTGTTGTAGTCATTGCAACTTGAAAGGCTAGCCATGTACCATGATTCTAACCGCCCTCCTTGGAGCCTAAGCAAGAGATGGGAAGATCTTAGTCCTAAAGAATGGATAGAGGTATGCTCGCTCTCTGGAAATAAAATGTTTGTTACCTATTTACTAGTGCAAAGTTATTAACGAAAAATGAAACTATTCAAACTGTGTAAGTTTTACAATATTTTCTTTTCCTCTCATTGATTGCACATGTTCTAGATTTTCGAAGATGGAATCAATGAATCTTCAGTTGGTCATGGAACGGCGTCTACATGGGCTAAGGATCGCAACTACTTAGTTTCTCCGATCAATGGGGCCCTTAAGTATCATCGTTTAGGAAATCGGGAAAGAAATGATCCGGACGTGCCATTTGAGCAAGCTTCTCTTAACCTTAGTGATGTTTCCTTGACAATTACAGAGGTGAATTGACTTATATTTGAGAATTAGTTTTGAATCTTTGATATGCATGTTATGTTCTGCCAAGAGTTCGATTTTCTTACTTGCTGATCTTCTTGTTTTCTAATTAATTATTTCTTAACAATATACTTGAGTGTGATCCTCAGAAAAAACTTAGGTGCGTGGTTTTTCTATTGAAATATATTTCTTGAAGACAAAGAAAGTGTTGGGATGGAGTCTAAACCAACAAAGAGTATTGTTGGGGAGGAAGTTTAAACGAAGGAGGAATTTAAGTTGGAGTCAAAGTACTCGAGGGGGAGGAAGAGGAGGAAAAGGAGATCGAATCGCAGAGGAGAGGAGAGACTGCTGCCATCAATATTTAGTTTCCTATTACGTTGCAGTTTCGACTCAAAATAGGTCTATGGGATTCATGTAGACCCTATATAAACATGGCTGACGACCATAAACACGTGTGCTTGAGGGAGAGATCTAGATACACAAGAGAGAGCCACAAAGAGTGTCTAGTAGATGGCCGGGGCCTAGGAGTGCCTTGAAGGGCACTCCTACAACTCTAGCCATGACGAGGTGTGTGAGTTCTTCTAGAGGAGAAGAGATATATATATGAGAGAGCGTGTTCATAGAGAGTAGCCATGCTCGTATTTTAGTGATTTCATGTGCAAAGTTGTAACCACCAACATATATTGATTATAGTGTATATCCTGGGTAGACAACTCCCCCGGGTGTAGTTATGTGTTGACGAACTGGGTTATCAAATCCTTGTGTTATGTCTTTCATAGTGTTGACTAATTCTCTCTATATTAGGATTTCCAGTATAGGCTAAGTGGGTGTGTGGCGCCCCCCAAATCCCTAATAGATAGCTGGTCATGTTTGGCTTGGATAGGGTTGGTGTCTAGATTGATCTCTTTTCGCAAATAGAGGGCTGGGGGGGGGCTAGGAGAGCCCAGAGGGGCACTCCTACAACCCTAACCACCGAGATGTGTGAGTTCATCTAGAGAGGAGAGGAGATATATATGAGAGAGTATGTTCATGGAGAGTAGCCATGCTCGTATCTAAGTGATCACGTGTGCAAAGTTGTAACCACATATTGATTATAGTGTATATCCTGGTTGGCAACGCCCCAAGATGTAGTGTTACGAAATCCTTGTGTTATTTCTTTCATATTATCCGTGCTGATTAATTCTCCCCATATTGGACTGCTAGTATGGGATGGGGGGGTGCGTGACCCCCTTTAAATCCCTAACATATAGCTGGTCACGTCTGGCTTGGTCAGGGACCTTAGGGCTGTTTTCTTAGATTGGTCTCTTTTCCCAAGCCAAGCATACAAAAGGCAATATCAAGCTATATGGTACCAGGATGAACTGAAAATCTGTACTGGCCGCACCAGTGTATCACCACCTATTGCTACTAATGTTGCTGCCTAAAATTTGGGTCTTACAACTGGATTTTTGTCCCAAGTCAAACCACTTGGTCATGTGATTGGTTCCTACCTTTTCCTTCTCTCATTTGCGGAACAGACTTTTATTTGCTTAATAACTGCGCCCTACTTTGCAAGCATTTACAATTCATATTTATTTATCACTGGCGTTTTCTCTCACAGGCTCAGTATTACGACTGGATAAGGCTCTTGGAGGTCATATCGAGATACAGGGCATACATTGAGGTGTCTCATCTAAGACCCTTGGTGCCCGTTGCAGATGGACCTAAATTATGGTGGCGTTATGCTGCTCAAGCAGCGCTGCAGCAGAAGATGTGGTAATCTATAAATATCATATTGTCGTATGATTGATGAATGTTTCCTTTCTATATGATTGATGAATGTTTCCTTTCTATTTATAATTGAGGGACCGAAGGCAGAAAATACTTCTTCCCCACCCCCACTGCAGGGTGGCCTATGCTGTGACAAACTCGAGCAGCAGCCTTCACATCATCCTCCTACTGATTAAGACTTAATTTTTGTTGTTTGCTTCATTTCAGCTATCGGGTATCGTGGGCCCAAATTCAGCATCTGTGTCATCTTCGTCGACGTTACATCCAGTTGTATGTTGGTTCACTGCAACAATTGGAAACCATTGATAAATCAGAAATAAGAGCCATTGAGAAAGATCTCGACCCCAAAATTATTCTTTTATGGCGGTATGTATATTTTAGTTATCATGTCGAGAAAAGTGGAGATGATAGTTACACTACCTTTTTTGTGTTTCCTACCTCTGGATTACTGCTGCGAAAGATGTACATTTGGTTAATCGATTGTACTTATATATTGATAGAAAGTTGAATTCTAAAGTATGATATAGATTGTTGGGACCCTCTCTAACAACTTAAGCTTTCAGATAAAGAACTTTACTCGGTATAAGAGTGCTGGGTTAACAAGGCCTTGGGTTCTAGTAGTATTGTACGTGCGCATATTCGCATTCTGTTTGGTTTGTGATTCCTCTGTTGAGGTGTATTTGCTTAGCTCTCCAAAAAAATCTGAGCAGGTCACACGTGACGTGGGAGCGTAGAGTTGAGATAGACTGTTGAGCCCTTCTCTAATAGCTAAAGCTTTTAAATCAGTTGGAAACTTAACAAATTAGTGTTATTGTAACGTTAGATATGGCTAGCTTCTCGATTATTGTCCTTTGTTACTATAAATATATTTTCCGACTAAGGCAGTTCTACTTAAGTTTTTCAAATGCAGCGCACCTTGTAGGGATTTGGGATGGAGTGCAAAAAGTCACTGTCTTACTCTTGCTCACCTGCGTATGCATTATTTAGTGATGGTTTCTATATGAGTATAAATTTGTATTCAATGGCTAAATATATATACATCTTTCAGGTTCCTAGCCCATGCCAAGGTTGAATCTGTGAAGTCGAAGGAAGCGGCTGAACAGAGGATGCTTAAAAAGAAGAGCTGGTTTTCTTTTAGATGGTCTGTTGGTTTATTATCAGATTGTTTGTGAATGGTCCACTTTTTGTGTTCTATTTCTTAATATTGTTTATTTTCAATCATTTATGCGTCTTTTGGTTGTGGGTTGTGACCAAGTGTGCTTGCCATAGGAATTAACCATTTCTTCTCACCTTATTAGTGTTTCCTTTATTTCAGGCATTCTCCTGATGATCCCTCTGCAAAGGATAGTTCTGAGGGATCACAATCAGTGGAGGACAGGCTGACCAAAGAAGAGTGGCAGGCAATAAATAACTTGCTGAGCTTCCAACCGGATGAAGATGTGACACTAAATTCTGGGAAGGATATGCAGAATATGATACAGTATTCGATTAATGTAACTATTGATCAGGCTGCTGCTAGGATAATCAGTATAAATGAGACTGAAATTGTTTGTGGTAGATTTGAGCAACTTCATGTTTCTGCAAAGTTTAAGCATAGGAGCACTTACTGTGACGTGACACTGAAATTATATGGAGTGTCTGCTCCTGAAGGTTCACTTGCGCAGGTTTGTTTTCAGATAAGACCATTGTTGGCCTCACTCGTAGATCATTCTTTGATTTTGGTGGACCTCTTTGAAGTTGTGCTGCGAACATGTGAACTATTTCCCTCTTGTTCTGCTTACATTTGTAAATTTCAGAGTTTTGTGCCTGTCACTTGTTTATGTTGAAATGGCATGTTCTAACGTTATGGTTGAGATCGCCTGTTAGGTTAACCTTTTATGTTTTTGAAAACTAAGGTTAAATGTTTGATTATTTTTTTTTTTTCTGGAAAACAAAGAGCAATATATTTGTCTCCGGGCTATGACATATTGATCACATTAGAGTGTTCATTGAGTTCTCTTCTCATTTCATTCCATTTTCTAATTATGTTGTTTCATCCATGTGGTTCTTATCATTTCAGCATGTCCTTATTTTGACTTTGATACCTTCTGTTTAGAAATTAAAAGGATTCTTATGCTTTTGCCAATTTTTTTTAATTGCAGAGTGTCTGCAGTGAGCAGAAGGAGAATGCATTAGCTGCAAGTTTTGTATATTTACCAGTTGGAGAAAATATAGACTGGAGACTTTCCGCAAAAATTTCTCCCTGCCATGTCACGGTGATCTGCTAATGTTCATTCCCGCATGTTCTTCTGTCATTATCTTTAACCAGTTTATGCTATGTACTATTTGGTTAGGTTAAGTTCTCGTAGTATAAGTTTAGCAGGCAATGATATAACGTAGTAAGAAAAAAGGGGATGAAAGAAAATGTGTAGGTGGTTTTTGATCATTTATTTATAGTTTTCTTCTTGATTTTAGAAAATGGTTTCTTATAATTCCTTTTGATTATGTCACATATACATGTGTGCGCGCGCATATATATGTTTGTTTATGTCCTCTCCTTTTATATTTTGAAATGATTTCTTCAACATAATTTTGCTTTTAAACATTCCCTTTTCTTTTCTTTTGATTTTTAAAAGGGAAGTTAAGTCTCTTCTTACGCCAGTTACGGGTATTATAGTCTTTTAATTAAGTGAAAGTGGTCAAACAAACACCAGGCGTAAAAAATCAAACATCAGGATGGGCAGGATGTATCCAATGTGCAAAGAGGAGATCAATTTGGTCAGACAATTCAATAGAAGGGCGAGAAGCGAAATTTTTAGGACCATTTCCAGAACTTTGATAAGTATACCCTAAATTATGTGGTCACGTTTCTTGAACCTTCAAGCAAAGTTAAGAGGTAGAGCTATAAATAACCGGTTAGGGAAAAAGACTTTGCAGCATATACAACTGATGTCCCTTGAAATAAAAAAAAATCAGCGACATGGTTTCTTATCCAAGTTGAAGTTTTATTAGGAAGGAATGAACCAAACAACCACTCACTTAGGAGAATTTGACAATAGCTTTTAGTTGTAGTTTTTATTCCTTAGTGTTAGATAACTGGTTGGTCATGGGGTTTACTGTTAATGATACGATACCTTTTATATTATAATGTACTAGTACAGTTTGCAATACCTTCGTAAGGGTGGCATTCTACTTGATTCTTGGCTTACTCCCTTTTCTACTCCTTTGTTCTCATAAATGCTCTTCCATTTGTGATCTATTTCAGATTTTGATGGAAAGTTATGACCGCTTTCTTGAATTCATGAAGCGGAGCAATGCAGTTAGCCCTAAAATTGCATTTGAAACTGCAAATGCGTTGCAGGTAATGATTTGATTGCTTAAGATATTATGACTAGTTGTAAAAAGAATCATATATACTTATATGCAATTTCAAAACTGCAGAACAAGATAGAGAAGGTAACTCGACGAGCACAAGAGCAATTTCAAATGGTATTAGAAGAACAAAGCAGGTTCTTTTCCTTGGAGTTCTTTCTATTTACTTATCTTTCTGCCTCAAGTAGTTTGCGGTTCAATATAGCTCTATATAAAGACTTGCACCTTTGCATGTTCAAATTCTGTAATGTAAGTCAAATTTCCATGTACCTGTATATTAGGGGATGGATAGTGGGTGTATGATCCTTTAAACTGTTTGCAGTTATGTTGGTAGGGAATAACATGTGTAATCTCTATTTGTGAAAGGATTCCTAGGTGAGCCATGGGTTGCAGCCTGAGGGCAGTAACTAGTTCGTGTCTCCAATGCAAAAGTGACATCCGTAATGATAGAACAATAAGATATTCTTGACTTTCAGTTCTTTCTCCGTGGAGCTAGTTCCCTGTAGTTAAGAGTTTCTTGGATTTCCTTTCGCAATCTGGGTTGGTTGTGGAACCTGTAGGATGGAGGGACGTTTGAACTGCCAGCAACTGTTAGCCCCAAAGGTGTTGAAAACCAAGCTTTCCTGACTTGACATTTTTTTTTAGATATCTTCCCATCTGACTTCTCGTGACTGAAAAAACGAAGGTAAAGAACTGCTACGTTGTGTTCTCCTATGCAAGAGGACGGCTGGGAAAAACACCAAAGAAGTTTGGATATAGATTATCTTGCAAACTGTATTACTCTAAAGTAAATTATGAATGACTTCTGGATCACGTGGACCAATGTTCTGGACTTGACATTTTTTAGATATCTTCCCATTCTGACTTCTTTTGACTGATAAAGGAATACGAGAAAGAACTGCAACAGTAGCGTTCTTCTGTGCAAGAAAACAAAGAAGTTTGGATCTGAATTATCTTACAAACTGCAATACTCCAAAGTAAATTATGAATGTCTTCTTGATCACGGGACTGATGGTTGAGCACGTGGACAAGCAGAACATTGACTGGGGATGATGAATTACTCGTAATCTAGTTTGCAGATTCTGGAGGTGCTTTTATCTTCTATTTGCGAAGGTGTAGGGAAAGATAGAGAGGGCGGGGGGATTTGTGGTGAGGGAGGAATAGAAAGGATGAAGAAGATTTGTTTTTCTCTCTCTCTCTCTCTCTCTCTCTCTATATATATATATATATATATACACACACACACACATATATATAGTCATAGATATAGATATTATTATACATACATACATACATACATATAAAAAATAAATTTATGTGACGTGTTGCAAAATAATGACGTTTTAGTCTTGTAAAATTTACGTGGTGTGTCGTCTCTATTTTGTAAAACAGATTTGCTCTCGATATCGATCTTGATGCTCCAAAAGTTAGAGTTCCTATAAGAACGTGCTCCTCTTCCGGACCCGAGAGCCATTTTCTATTGGACTTTGGGCATTTCACATTGCACACTAAGGTATTGTTGTTTCAGTTTGGCCTTTTCATCATTTTCTCAATTGCGTGAAGTTTGCTCAAATCTACCTGCTTTACTGCAGGAGGGCCTCCATGGTGATCAGGGGCAAAGTTTATATTCTCGTTTTTATATTTCTGGAAGGGACATAGCTGCCTTCTTTACTGATTATGGTTCTGAGTGCTCAATCGGCAATCTCGAATCCCCTACTTATTGTGGACAGCCACCTGAATCTTCCATTCTGAACACTGTCGATAGCTCCTTCTCTCTTCTTGATAGGTGTGGAATGGCTGTTATTGTTGATCAGGTATTTTACCTTTTAGTATATGTACCTCAAGCAAATAGCTGAATGAAATATTTTGTTTATTGCAAAATTTCATCCTTAACTCCGTCTATTGTTGTCACTTGAAGATTAAAGTACCTCATCCAAGTCATCCATCTACCCGTGTATCTGTGCAAGTGCCTACTCTTGGCATTCACTTTTCACCAGCCAGATATTGCAGACTCATGGAATTGTTGAATATAATTTATGGTGCGGCTGAAAATGGCACACAGTCTATTGTCGAAAATAGTCAAGCTGAACATGCCCCCTGGAATCCTCCTGATATAGCATCTGAGGTTCAAATCCTTGTTTGGCGGGTATGTTTTCTTCCAAATATTGAACTACACTACCAAACTGAGGTGTAAGAGTATGCCTTTGTAGCTGACTGTTGCTTTTGATGTATTACTTTAAATCAGGGAATTGGCTATTCTGTAGCTGCATGGCAGCCCTCTTTCCTCGTCTTATCAGGATTATGTCTATATGTGCTAGAATCTCAATTCTCCCAGAACTATCAAAGATGCTCTAGGTGCACTTCATTACTTCTTTTCTGAGCTTATTCGAACATTTTTTTTAACTAGATAGCTATGTCACATTAATGGAAACTTAAATTCCATCTTCGTCTTGATGCAATGTCTTACTATCTCATTTTGAAATGATGCAGCATGGCTGGTAAGCAAGTTCATGATGTCCCATCAAACAATGTCGGTGGTTCTACATCCTGTCTTGCTGTGTGTGTTAGAGGCATGGATACCCAGAAGGTTGGCATTGCTGACTTCAGCTATTCATTCTTTCTTGGAAGCTTAGTTTGTTTTTCCTGATATATCTATCATAGTGGTTAAGCAAAATCATATACTCCCTCCGTCCCACTACAACCTTCCCAATTATTGTTTGCACAAGAATTAAGAAAAGTGTAGTAGAGTAGGTGTTGTGAGTATGAAAAGGGAGGTAGGAGAGAGAAAGTGGGGTAGGAAATAATAATTGAATTGTTGTTGTAAGTGTGACACGAGGGTCCCGTTAATATAAAAGTAATAAAGCAGTTCCATTTTAGGATGTGTATAGTTTGTAATGGGACGCCCAATGAGGAAAATATGTAGTGGGACGGAGGGAGTATGATTTATTATTTTTCTTGCATTGATCATTGTGTCTATTTTTATTATTTGTGGTACGGCTTACCAACTATCATAAGGTGCTAGATATAAATCTGAGGCCTCCTACTTTTAGGTACTAGTGCCAGTTTCTTTCTACCCAAGGGAGCAGCTTTTGTGACAGGACCTGCTTTAATGTCGTTTTGATGCGATTCAATAAGTGAAATGTTTCTCATATAAAGAGTTTACAGTTTTATTTGTATGCTTTTACCTAGTTCTTTTGCGTATATTCACAAGAAACATTGTATCATCTCTGCTAGCAATTCTTAAGTTATGGAACCTCTCTCTATGTTTTGCTGTCTAAAATGAACCCCTCTCTATGTTTTTCTGTCTAAAACTATCCTATTTTTTGAAGGCTCTGGAATCTGTTAGTACTCTGATTATAAAGTTTCGGGATGAGGAGGAGAAAGCTACTTGGTCAAGGGGACTCATACAAGCTACATATCAAGCTTCTGTATTGTTTTCTATTCCATAAAAGAGTTTTTTGTATGCTTATGTATCTCAGTTCTTATTCATTTTTCTTTTGATTAATGCCATTTATGTATTTATTGTTCATGGCTTAGGCTCCTCCTTCAGTTGATATACCTGGACAAAGAAGTGGCGATGTAGCAGAGTTTCCTGAACCACGGGCAACCAATATAAACACAGCTGACCTTGTTGTTAATGGCACCTTAGTGGAATTGAAGTTTCTAATATATGGAAAGGTTGTGTAATGCATATTATGATTTTATTAGTGTATATCGTGTTCCAGAAGTATCTCAAAGACCCTCAATGCACTGCTTCATCTTTATTTTTCTAAATTTATTTCACCATTTAAATGTAAATTACTCAATAAAATATATGACTCCATCTCCTTTTCCTCGTTACTGCAGAGTCTCAACTTACAGACTGGAGATGAGGTTCATGAAGAACTTGAGGAGACACTTCTTCTTGAGATTCTTGCGGGTGGAGGAAAGGTTTGTATTCCTTTAATCTGACCATATTGTGATTTGCATTGGTCTTGATATGGAGAAATTCTTGAACGACCAATGAAACGGAGAATATTACTCTATCCTGGTCCTATCTGTACATCAAATATCTTAACAGAAATCTTGTCAATTGCAAAATGGCTCCTATGGCTATAGCATATTTTGGAATTGAAAATTGGTAGTGCTAGCATCTGCCGCCTTTATTTCTGTATCTCCAGCGCATATTTTTTTTTTTTAATTATGATAATTAGTGCTTTGGGGGGGGGGGAGGGGGTTTGAAGTTAACATCATCTGGAAGATTCTTAGTATCTCGTGTTGAGCTTTTGTTTTTCCTTTTATCCCCGTTGCTCCCCCCAAAGAATTTTCTGAGACTTGCTTTTTTCCAACTAAGCATTCTATTGATACAATCCTGGAAAAGTTATCTTACCAAAATAATCATGTCTCATTTTTATTGTCCACCAGACAAAAACTTTTTGTTCTAGGATTCATTGCAAAGCCTTGTCTAAATTTCTCGTTTCCATTTTCTTTGGTAGTCTTTTGTGAATATGAAAGAATTTTATTTCACAACAATTGATTAATATATATATATATATATATATATATATATATATATATATATATATATATATATATATATATATATATATATATATATATATACATATTAACTATCTCAGGGGTACAAGGGAAACTAGATAAGTAATGTGCATTGGATTCTTAAGAGACTAAAAAAAATGACGGCTAGAGATAGGAAGTTGGCCATTATAAATGAAAATGTTGGTAGAACAATGTTAGTTATCAAGGTGATGCATTTCCAAAACATGTTGTTGATCGTGAATGGGAGTGGTATGCATATGGGAAAGAAGAATTGATTTATGCTATTTTGGTTAACCGAACCATAGCACGATAAGTTATATATGTCCCTATTTTATTTGTGGAAGGTACAGGCAACACAAGGATTTGTCTTCTTTAGAACGGTTTTGTTACTCCTCATCTTTCTCATCCTAGATGTCCAAGTACTGTGGGTAAATGCTTAACCTTTGAATTTATGAGGAATTTTCTGTAATTAGGTCCGTGGAATTGTTACATTGTTGTTTTTGTGAAGTGTAATCGTTTCATTGGAGAGCTATTCGTTTGTTATAAATCGAATCATCTCATGTCAGAGAGTAAAATCTACTTATTAAATGTGAAAGCTAGTATGGGTTGTTTGATGACTGTAGCAGTGAGTACATACACTGAATTGGCGCAATAGATTGTGAGGTTCATTTATTTACTTGTACTTGCTGCCACTTGCAACCGTCTTGAACAAGATTTTTTTGCTTGTATTTATTACTAGCTTTGTGACTTGAGACCCTTTCCTTCTGCTTCAGGTGCATGTTGCTCGTTGGGAAGGTGACTTAACCATCAAAACGAAGCTGCACTCACTGAAAATCAAAGATGAACTTCAAGGTTCTTTATCCTCTGGGCCACAGTATTTAGCTTGCTCTGTGCAGAATAAGGACGACACTTTGGCCTCCATCAGTACCTCTGATCACGTGGAGCAGTTACTACCTCTGATTGAGGAGGACGATACTTTCACAGATGCCTTGCCAGATTTTGTCTCCATCCCTGATTCTACTGAAACCTTGTTTGATATGGAGCCAGGAACAGGAAAAAGTAACTCTGGTGATGTATTTTATGAGGCACAGAGTAATGATGATTCTGATTTTGTTTCTGTTACATTCTTGACGAGGAATCCTCGATCTCCTGATTATGATGGTATTGATACTCAGGTAACTGATCCATGCTTTCTTGAGTTCAAGAGTGAATTTGGAGACAGGAAAAGGAAAGTGAGAAGTAATAATCTTTCTAGTTTAATTGCTATTTCTTTTGTTCCATTTTTTTCAGATGAGTGTTCGAATGTCCAAATTAGAGTTCTTCTGCAACCGACCTACTCTGGTTGCTTTAATTGGTTTTGGCTTTGATTTGAGTACTGCAACTAGTGGGGAAGGTGGTATAGAAGCAACAAATTCTGTGGATGGAGAGTCTGCAATGAGCCAAGACAAGACAGAAGAACATGGGCTAGCATCTGTTAAGGGGCTGCTTGGGTACGGGAAAGGCCGTGTAGTCTTTAACTTGAACATGAATGTTGATAGTGTTACAGTGTTTCTTAATATGGAGGATGGTTCTCAGCTTGCGATGCTTGTGCAAGAAAGTTTCTTGTTGGATCTTAAGGTGAGAAGATTGATTGTTGACACGATTGCTCAGCCAGTGAGGTTCATTTTTGTCTTCTTTCATTCATTTTGGACTTATTGTTAACATGATCGCTCTACCAGTGCGGTTCATTTTAGTTTTCGTTTACTGTGTCAAGTTTATATTTCAGCTAGCCTTGGAGATTTTTACACTATGCTGCCAGGTCTTTAGCAGAACATTGGAGCTGCATCTAGTGATAACTGGCAATGATACATGTTAGTGGAATAGCAAATCCACCTTGATGCCTTGGGCGAGATTGAATTCTGGCCAATTATTTAGTTAGCACCAATAATGCTGGGAACTAATGTCTTCGTCTTGTAAATTGAATCCTCTCAGCTAAATGCTTGTTCCTATAATCTGGGCTATCTCGAGTTTGAGTAGAAAATTGCTCCCACAATGCATTCCGAAAGGCTTTCAGCAATTCAAATATGGGGTTCCAGTAACTCAAATTACTGCAGCTCAATAAGATTTTAACCAGTTTCTCTTGACATGGTTTAAATGAGGCTTTGACCGAACGAATACCTCTTTGGCTTTTACCTTTCTTGTTGTATGCCATTTCTGCTTTAGTAGCTTGTTCGTTAGTAGTCCAAGTTGCAAATGAGATGACTTCCTAAATGTGTCTGCAGACTGCAGTTGGTAACATTGACTATCACTTAAGGATATCAACAGTAACTGTCATCTTCTAATTGACTTCTTTAAGCTTGAATTAATTTGAGTTCTGGATCTCTTGTAACAGTAGGGGAATCATGGTCAAGATTTATGTTAGGTTGATTTTGTATGTTTATGGTGCCTTTGATGATAAACTCCGCTTGTTGGCTGTTTTGGATACATCGTTATCTGAAGGAGGTACTGGGATTTGGGAGCTTTTGACAGATGACCAATTGAATTTCCCTGGAAATATATCTTTAACCATTGCTACTGTTCCCTTTATAGTATATTTGCTCAAAGTATTTGCTTCAAGCCAACAACCATTTACTGTTGAACTATAATAACACTGGATATTAATTCTCTCTTTACGATGTTATCTTACATAATGTTTCTTTTCCTTTCCCTTCCCATGATTATTTCTCTCCCCGTCACGGTCATAATAATTTCATTCTTGATGTTTATTTTTTTCCTTAGGTACACCCAAGTTCTATATCCATTGAAGGCACCTTAGGGAACTTCAGGTTATGTGATCTATCACTAGGAGCAGATCACTGTTGGGGTTGGCTTTGTGATATACGCAACCAAGGGGCTGAATCTCTTATCCAGGTACTTATTTTTCTTTAGTAGAATCTCATTTACTGTTGCTTTGAAGTTTTACCTTTATATTATTTTTACATGCACCAACGCAGCTCTCCTTTTGTCCCTCTCAGTTTACCTTCAATTCCTATAGTGCTGAAGATGATGATTATAAAGGATACGACTATAGCTTGTCTGGCAGACTTTCTGCAGTTCGTATTGTTTTCCTCTATAGGTTTATTCAGGAGGTAAATTTTAAACTCTGATGCTTATCAGTTGGAAAACCTGGTCAACTCTGCTTATGAATGTTCGGAGATTTGATGCTTCTCAGAATGCACTGAAAAGTATAGATCTGAAAATCTCATACCCAAATTATTTGCCTTTTGGCGATTGAGTTAATAGGTGCACTTCTGCATCATTAACGAGTATTGTACATTTTGGGAGCTCAAGAACCTAACAGATATTGTTTACATGGTGCAGATTACTTCATATTTTATGGAACTTGCCACCCCGCATACTGAAGAAGCAATTAAATTCGTTGATAAGGTTGGAGGTTTCGAGCGGTTAATTCAAAAGTATGAGATCGATGGAGCTGCTGCTTTGAAGTTGGACCTTTCACTGGAGACTCCAATAATAATAGTGCCAAAGAATTCCATGAGCCAAGAGTTAGTATTTCTTTCAGTGTTTGTTACATTACAATATCCTTATATCAAAAACCTTTAATCATTATTTTAATTTTCTTATGGCACTAATTGTTACTCGGACTCAGACATTCCTGAGTATTCATCCATTTAAATTATTTCTGTGCTAAACACTTGGCTGTAATTTTCATATGTTGTCCAGTTCTCTCTCAAAGATCCACTATTCATTACCTGAATAATAATTGGTTTGAAGTTCTTCTTAGACCAGTGTTCACCGCCAATTTTTTTTTCCTATGGTCATTGTAGCTTCTGTGAGCCGGTTGACACTTTTTAGTTGGGGAAAACGGTAGCAAACTTGCCTTTTATTCTTACGTGAATGCACTTAGTTAGAAGTTCAAGAGATATATTATAATGCATATATATAGAGCTGTTAATCCCAACACCCGAATGGAAAGTCGACAGCAGAGCTCCTTACTTCCTGAACAGTCTTCTGGGTAGTGTTGCCTTGTTTCATTGGTTCAATTTCATATTGTGTCCTTGTGTGGTGTTCAAGTTGTTGCAGTTTTCCCACTAATTACCTCTTGAACCAGATAGAGTGTTACTAATCTCTGTAGGCTTAATCTCTTTGAAGATTCCTTTCCAGTGAACCAAACTAATTTCTCAGTGACACATACTTGGGTAGTCATCGGACCACTCAGATCAAATTGTCCTGTTCAAATATCTCTGAAATTATGAATGTGGGATCATTTGCTTGTAAAGGTTAAGGATATATGTGTGTGTGTGTGTGTATAGTCACTTAGCTATTGCAGCTTGCAACGATATATGATTGGGAGAGTATAATTGTGCTGGGACTCTGTTACCAATCTTGCATTGTCCCATCCCTGACACAAAATTGCTTTTGTTACCAAGTTGACTCTGGATTTTGAATCTTTTTTTGATCTTTAGCTTGGCCATTGATTTTCTTCCTCCCTAAGGGGCGTGCCATGCAAGATAGGTATTCTGTGTTTCTTCTTTTTTTTTTTTTTTTTTTGGTATCAAATGGTGTCATTCAGGCCTTAATGTTCTCCTTTTACATATTGGGTTATTTACTGGATTTTTTAGTATCAAATGGTTTTCCTATACTCCCTCCATCCCAATAAAAGCTTCACTAATTACACAAAAGGGCGTCCCGTTAGAAGCTTCACCTTTCCTTTTTTGGCAAAGAATCTTTAATATTTCCTCCACTCATTCTCTCTCCTACATTATTTTAATACTCACAACACCATTATAATTTACTATTCCCTCCACTAATTCTCTCTCCTATTTTCAAATTACACTCACAACATTTTTTTTCCCTCCCATTTCCATAATTTGCGTGCCCACCCAAAAGGGTGAAGCACTTATTGGGACGGAGGGAGTATTAAAGTTCACTCTGTATACCCTTCGAGTTCTTATAAAGTACGGTTGGGAACATAAAATCAGTAGAATTGATTGTCTACTCTAACAAATCATAAGCAAATATTGTGTGCTGTATTTGGTTAAACACATATAAGTGTAGTTGTTAGTCCTGTCACTTTGTAATTGTTTCTCCGTTTCTACCATAAAATATCAAATAAATTTGTTAAGCTTGATGTAGTCGTTCGACCCCGTGCATCTGTATATGGTTTCAGCTCTTTTTAACTAGGTGTTTGGTTTGAATCATCCTGCTTCTGTTTGTTTCTAGCAGTAGTTTGGGTGCACATGTTGAAATGTCGATACCCTCTTTGGTTCGGTTTGTGATGCTGTACTGAGGCACCTTTGTTTAAATCTCCATGTGAATGGAATTGCATATGTTTGGACATATTTTAACTCTTAATGCACCATACAATGTCTTCTGGCGGTGTGGTAAAATTTTCATTAATTTATACTCCCTCCGTCCCCGAATGATGTTCCCATTTCACTCTTCAAAGTTTTAAGTGATATGCTTACTTTTGTAAGCTTACCTTGATGAAAGTAGATATAACACTCACAACTTTAGTAATTAAAGAGTATACATTTTTGTCACAAGGATAGTGTGGGAAGTTCATTGGTTTTAGTCATTCAATTATGGAACGAACTACGAAGAACATCTTTCTGGGACAAACAAAAATGGCAAATGTGAACATCTTTGTGGGCCAGAGAGAGTATGTTTTTACAAATCTTTTCTCATCATAGATACCCATGCATATTTATTTATGTTTTTACTGTTATTTGGATGGTAATTTATTATGATTTTACTCCCTCACTATCGATTTGGATATGTCCATGAAGTCTTCAAGAAGTTCGAATAAGGCTTGGTTGAGTTGACCTATACTAAAATCTTCCTTTTGCCACAATTGCAGTTTCATGCAACTTGATCTGGGTCATCTACGTGTTAGAAATGAATTTAGTTGGCATGGTTGCCCTGACAATGATCCTTCTGCAGTTCATCTCGACATTCTCGACGCAGAGGTAACTATCTCACCTTCAGAGCTTGCTGGTTTTGTTTCTCTCTCTCTCTCTCTCTTTTAATCCTTTTAATTATTATTATTATCTATTTAAAGATGAAGCTCTATTTTGGAAATAATTTAAGCCGTCCTACAGATTTTAGGAATCAACATGGCTGTTGGAGTAAATGGTTGTATTGGCAAACCAATGATAAAAGAAGGCCGTGAACTTCATGTCTTCGTGAGGCGCAGTTTAAGAGATATTTTTCGGAAAGTCCCAACATTTTCCTTGGAAGTAAAGGTGTGTTACGAAATCATTTACTTTTATTGTATAAATGTCATCCCCAAAAGATACCTGACAACTGGTAGCCTTTGAACCCATTATTATGAAATGGTCATTATCTGATATGTAAAGAAATATTCCTGCTTAAGCTTGTTAAAGAATATGGCACAGATGATAATTATTAGATAGTCCCTCCATCTCAAATTAGATGTCCTATTTCTTAATTGGGAGGACATGTCTAAACATGACACTACCCATGCTTTTCCAGTTATACCCATAACATTTCGTATCCCCTCAGATTAAACTTGTTATCTTCCTCCAACTCTTCATTAGATTAAAAAAAGAAGAAGGTAATTTTGGATTAATTTCGTGTCAACACTTGGGAGTTGGGACAGGGGGAGAATGATATGACACTAATTGAAAAAGCTCTATGCTTTTTCTTATTGTTTGGTTGAACACTCCATTTGAGGCACGAGTTTCATCGTGATCTAAGGATTTCTTTCATATGTTAGCATTAAAAAGTGACAATTAGCTCAAAACAAATTACCTGGTTACTGTAGCGCTTCAGGTTGAGGTTACTACAATGTACTGCTTGTTCGAACATGAAAATCACATACCTATTGTTCTCTTGAATGCAGGTGGGTTTATTGCATGCTGTGATGTCCGATAAAGAATACAATGTCATATTGAATTGTTTCTACATGAATTTTAATGAGCAACCGAAGATCCCTCCTAGTTTTCGTGGCGGCAAGTCTGATTCAAAAGATACAATGCGATTGCTGGCTGATAAGGTCAACCTGAATAGTCAAGTTTTGTTATCGCGTACAGTTACGATAATGGCTGTGGAGGTCAATTATGCCCTACTGGAGCTTTGTAATGGCACTCAGGAGGATTTTCCTTTGGCACATATTGCTGTGAGTATAATATGCAATATATATCTTACATATTTATATATATATATTGTCAATGTAAAGAAGCCATCTCATTTTCTATCTTGAGCTCTTATGTGTGGCTATTGTGTTCAACTATAAAAATGATTCTTGGTTTCTTATCTTGTTCTGTTTGTGCCCACTTCTTTATTTGCTTGCAGCTAGAGGGACTTTGGGTATCATATCGAATGACTTCAGCTTCAGAAGCTGACCTTTATGTAACTATTCCTAAATTCTCTATCTTGGACATTCGTCCTGGTACGAAACCTGAAATGCGACTGATGCTTGGAACTTGCACGGATGTTCCAAAGCAAGCTCCGGGTGGAAGTCCCTTTTTCTTAGATAAAGGTAGTTTTGTAAGGGTAGACTCAGAACCTGCTGTCAGCACGGGTGTTCCAAATTTGACCATGTTCTTGATGGACTATAGATGGCGTTTATCTTCTCAATTGTTTGTGATCCGGATTCAGCAACCTCGAGTTCTTGTTGTTCCTGATTTTCTTCTTGCCGTTGGTGAGTTTTTTGTGCCAGCTTTGGGAGCAATAACTGGCAGGGAGGAGTCGATGGATCCTAAGAATGATCCTATCAGTAAAAAGACAAGCATAGTTCTATCCTCTCCTTACTACAAACAGACAGAAGATATTGTGCAACTTTCACCAAATCAACAGCTAGTAGTGGATGCTGTAGGAGTTGATGAATATACATATGATGGTTGTGGAAAGACAATTTGTTTAAGCGAAAGTAAAGGTACAGAGGAATTGCAGTCATCAGGATACCAACCTATCATTATTATTGGGCGTGGGAAAAGGTTGCGATTTGTAAATGTGAAAATTGAGGTACACTTCTTCTCATATATATATAATTTTTACTTCAAGCTTGTCGATGCAGCTTGATATTCTTTGCATAGTGTACAGCTGTAGGTTCTCCCAGACAGAACTGAACTAAAATCTTATGTCAAGTACTATATTAAACGTCTTATTTCATGTCACCAAGACGTCATACAGCTAATATGACTTTCCTCATGAAACTATCTTCTCCAGTGTCTCGTTTATGATGTGAAACATATCGATAACTCGTTACAAAGCACAAGTTCTCTTAACCACCTCCACCACTTCCAGTCAAACTTGTGTGTTCGCTTTCTTCTTTGACGAAGTACTGTATGTGATGACCCTGTGCAACTATTACTTACACCAGCTCTTTTCATGTATACCAGTCATTCATATTAACTTGCTATGAATGTGAAATTCAGATTCAAATCCCAAGACCAAGTGAATTTGATCATGTTGTCAAAATGCTCTATCGAAAGCTGTTTAATTCTTCCATGCAATAAAGATGGTGATGTATGCCAAATTGATATGATTTAATTGAAAATTGCCTTTTTGGGAACATAATGGATTTGTGACCGGGGACACACTTACACATGCAGAAGTTTTAACAGATTTCAATCCTGTATATCTGAGCGCTCTTTGTAGACAAAGCAATGATGCAGTCAACTATTTTCAATAATTTACCGTTAATCATGTAAAGGAAATTAAGATCTTTCTTAGACGATGTCAACAACAATCTGAAATGCGACTCTGAGCAAAGTATGCATATGTATTGCGTATCAGAACAAAGAGAAATTTATTCCTTTTTTTGGGGGGCAAAACTTTAAAGTCGTGACTAATATTTCTTGCTTTATTTTCTCATGTTCCAGACTGGTTCCCTCTTGAGGAAGTATACATATCTGAGTAATGATAGCAGTTTCTCAGTCTCCGTTGATGATGGAGTTGAAGTTATCTTCCTTGATAGTAAGTCTTCTGACAGTGATAGCAAAGTTCCAGATTATGTGGAAGGGTTCTCGGATACCACAGTTACTTCTGATGCTAATCAGATTGAACAGAGTCAGATGCAAAGTTTCAGTTTTGAGGCCCAGGTAGGTAAATTTGTGGACCAAAGGTCTGTTCTTTGCCATTGTGTTGGTGGACGTAGATATTTTGCCTTTTCAATTTGTTTTGTTTTTAGGTATAAATGACCAAGTCCAAACTACTGTAACTTTAGTGCAACGACAACAACAACAACAACAACAAAGCCTTAGTCCCAAAATAATTCGGGATTAGCTAACATGAATCCTCATATCTCATCGTAAAAGAAATAAAAAAAAAAGTGAAAAGAAGAAATAGGTGGGGAAAAAGAAAAAAAAAAGTTAAAAATAGTGATAATAAAAGAGTAAATATATAATAGAAAAAAAAAACATCAACCCCCTTCACCCACATGAATTTTTTTCCTGCACTCCGGCCTCTTCAATGCCATATTTTCATCTAATCCCAGTAAACTCATATCGTTTTCAATCACCCTACTCCAAGTTTGCTTGGGTCTTCCCCTATCCCTCGCCATTTTATCACTTCTACACTCTTCAGGCCTCCTAACCGGTGCATCACTCGGTCTTCGTCTCGCATGACCAAACCACCTTCGACGATTCTCCCTCATTTTATCCTCAATGAGCGCAACTCCTACTTTACCCCTGATCACCTCATTTCTCAATTGATCATTCCTTGTATACCCACACATCCATCGTAGCATACGTATCTCCGCTACATTCATTTTTTGAAGGTGACACTGTTTCACGGCCCAATATTCAGTGCCGGCCTAATTGCCGTGCGGTAGAATTTTTTTCTTTAATATATGGGGCATGCCGGGATCCATAGAAACCCAATGACACCCTTTCACTTCAACCAACCTGCTTTAATCCTATGAGGCACATCTCCATCTAATTCTCCATCCTTATAGATAATAGATTCAAGATAGCGAAAAAACTCAGAAGCTTGGACAATCTTTCCATCGAATGTGATTACCCCTGCTTCCAACTCTACTAAATTACACTCCAAATATTCAGTTTTGCTTCTGCTCAGTCTAAAATCTCGAGATTTCAAAGTGTCTCCACAACTCCAATTTACTTTCAACACCCTCTTTTGTCTCATTAATCAACACAATATCATCTACGAATAACATACACCATGGTATATCATCTTGGATTGACCTCGTCAATTCGTCCATTATCAGAGCAAATAGGAAGGGACTAAGTGCAGAACCTTGATGCACTACAATATTAATAGGAAACTCTTCTGTCTTCCCAACACTAGTCTGTACACTAGTGCTAATGCCCACCATAGTACCTCTCTTGGCACTTTATCATACGCCTTCTCCAGATCGATGAAAATCATATGCAAATCTTTCTTTTTATCTCGATATTTCTCCGTGGTTTGTCTCATAAGATAGATTGCCTCCATATTCGATCTTCCGGGCTTAAATTCAAATTGGTTATTCGAAACATTCACAATTCTCCTTAGCCTTTGTGCAATCACTCGTTCCCAAAGTCTCATAGTATGGCTCATTAGTTTGATCCACCGATAGTTGGCACAATCTTGGACATCACCTTTGTTTTTATACAAAGGGATCAGAGTACTTTTCCTACACTCCAAAGGCATTGTATCGCTTCTCCATATCTTGTTGAATAGTGTTGTTAACCAATCTATTCCCATCTCCCCAAAACATCTCCAAACCTCAATTGGTATCCATCCGGCCCTACGGCTTTCTTCAATCCCATTTTTTTCATTGCCATTTCCATTTCACCTTTTTGAATTCTCCGCATAAAATCTCGATTAATCATACTCGAAGGGATATTTAAATCTCCAATATCCTTCCCTTGATCGCCATTGAACAAGGTATCAAAGTACAAACTCCATCTATCTTTTATCTCCTTATCCCCGACCAGAACCCTTTGGTCTACATCTTTCACACATTTTAACCCTTCCAATATCTCGTGTCCTCTTATCATTCATACGAGCAAGTCTAAAGATGTTCTTTTCCCCTTCTTAGGTATAAATGACCAAGTCCAAACTACTCTAACTTTAGTGCATTACAAGAAAATTCAACTTGCTTTCGCATTGCAAAATATGCTATGATGTCTACCATGCTATAGTAATACATTATCAACTCCTGAAATAGCATACAATATATTTTTTCTAAAACTCATAACTCGCTGAAATGCAAAGTGCCAATGTCTGATTACTAATGAAGTTCTTTTCAGCTAGGGAAGGGAAAACAATATATTATGTCAAAGCATATGTGGTTCGGCCAAATATATGCTAAACACATTTTTTTGGGATGGAGTATATTTCTTGTTTTACTTGGTTGGACGATACTGTTAATAAAGCATTTATGTGTCCACTAGGTAAACAATTGTACTTTTTGTCGAAAGGAGTCCCTTTTGGGTAATTTGCATATTAGATAATCTATTTAAGGTTATTCTTTTCAATTCATCTAGCCTACCTCGACTCAGAGTAGTTAGCTGTATTTTTATTGATTTCGTTTGCAATGACACCTGAATTTGGTCAGCCTGTGTTTTGGATAAGTGGCTTCAACTAGTGAAGCGCTCACCCTGCTGAAACTATGTTTCAGCTTAAATGTTATCAAATTAACGTACACTAATACACGTTATAAAATAAGTCATTGCATAGTGTCCTCCCTCTTTCCAGTTCTTAACACATGGAAATAGTGTGATCTTCTTTATTCTAATGCTACATCTATTCTTGATTCTTGATTCTTGATTCTCGACTTCTTGATCTTCTTAGTCCATTTGTATTCTTACTCTGTTTATTCGTACATTGCTCAGGTGGTGTCTCCAGAGTTCACGTTCTATGACAGTAGTAAGTCAACCCTTGATGGGTCCTTACATGCTGAGAAGCTTCTCCGTGCAAAGATGGATTTCAGCTTCATGTAAGACTGCCCATTTCTTGCAATGAAATACCTTCCAATACTCCCTCCGTCCCAAAATGATGTTCCCATTCAATTATTCAAAGTTTCTTGTGATATGTTTTCTTTTCCAAAGTTATCCGTAATGAAAGTAAATATTACACTCAAAAGTTTTTTGAATGACTTGCATTTCCATGGGCTTCAAAAGGTTTCATTTTTATCACAATCGATGATGATGTTGGAAGTTCATTGGTTTTAACCCATCAATTTTGGAAATGAGACCATCTTTTTGGGACAAACAAAAATGGAAAGAGAGACTATTTTCTTGGGACGGAGGGAGCATTACATTTCTCTTGCTTCATGTGCTGATGAGATAACTAGTTTTCTGTTTAGAAGATCTATCTAATCTTTTCTAGCTATTTTGGAATTTGTCTTCTACTCATCTCAAAGAACTTCTCCAACACAATATTTTTCCTCAAACTTTTTCTCGGGGATGACAGATTGCTTCAGGTCTCCGATTTGACTTTTCTGCAAACATACAAAACTTATTCGAGCTCAATTAGAGGTAGTCAAATGCAAACATCTAGGAATGAGTTGGGTTGTTATGGAATAACATCAGGAGATTCAGATTCATCAAGCAAATGAAAGGAAAAAAACTAAATTATATATATAGTAAAAGCAAAAGCATGAATAGCCTTATGATTTTAGTCATTCCCAAAAAATAATGTCCTCTATTGGGTGGAATTTATCTTAATTCGGTTTGTCTACTGCTTGCAGTCTAACCAATAATGAATGCAGCTCTACCTGGCTCCACAGTTCCATGATGACAAAAGTATTCAAGATTGTATAAATTGTTTTTACGTGTCATCATGTAAATAATAGTTGACTTAAAGTATACAATCTTGAATGCTAATCACGGAGAGACCTGTAAGTTTCATTCAACACCGGTCATCCATTCGAGAAAAATCATCTCAGAACCTTATTAAGCAGTCAATTAGAGAATCTTAAGTAACTCTCAGTAGTTCATTTGGATATCGAGTTACCTGGAGCTTTTGCCATACAGTTGAGCTACAGTCTCTGGGATTGCATACAATTTGGAGTGACTAACCTCTCACAACCAAGAATGAGTGTCAGTTTTGTTTATGATAATGAGCGGAAATGAAAGACATTTTTGGATGTAGGTAGCACGTAGAGTAGGCTGATCCATCATTCAGGAAGAATGGTATCTCTTCTCACTTCCCATCAGTATAATGCCCCCTCATTGCGAGCTTAAGCTTGGAACCGTGAGGGATAGCGCTGATATACAATCTCACAGAAGGTAATTAAGCCATCCTAATCAATATTTAACATTCGACCACTCCTTAGCTAATTGGTTTTGAGTTAGAACCTCATGCTTAATAAGATAGAGACTGCAACTCTAGTAGTATGGGTTGTACTTACGGAAGGAACAAGTTTTGTGGAACTATGGTATTCGTCATGGGTACCTTCCATGAAATTTCTCCGACTTGTGTAGGGATTGGAAATCATTTGTCTCTTGATACTTTCTTTTGAGTTGTATTCTCTATTTCTCGGTTTTTTTTTTCTCATTTGATCTTTTATGGACTTTGTCCACTCTAGACATCTTTATTCTTTGCATAAATGACTATTTAAGGTAGCGCATGATCCCAAAATCTGCAAATAGACTAGCGTACTTTTAATTTGACAAATATAGTTACATACTTTTCTTTTAACTTTTTTTTTCTTTATTTTTTCCTTACATCTTTTCTTTCACGGTGACATATGAGGATTCATGTTAGCCGACCCCAGATTATTTTGGGACTAAGGCTTTGTTGTTAATGTTTTTGTTGTTGTAGTAACATACTTTCAGGTTTGTTTTCAATTATGGAAAAAATATGGATGCGTTAAAATATAACAAAATAGTATGCTACCTTGGGCAATGCACGCCACAATTTCGTTATCTTTTTTATTGGCATTCATCTTTTTTTCCATAATTGAAAACAAACATGAAATTACGTTGTTATATTTGTTAAATTAAAACTGCGTGAGTCTATTAGTAAATTGTGGAACACTACTCTACATAAATGGTCGTTGACCCTTATTCAGTTGCAACAAAAAATCTTTTATATCAAAGGAAGAAAGCACCTTCTATGGATTGTCATTTTGTGCCTCTAATCAACTTCTTCCAGGTAGCAGTACTTTTTCTTACATGTTTTCTGTTTAAGCCTCTTAAGTTGCTACCCTGTTTTCTGACCTTGGTTCTTTCCCCATCCTTTAACTGTCAAACCATTTTCTATATTCTAATAATTTGTCTTTTGCAGGTATTCGTCAAAAGAAACGGATACTTGGATTCGAGCCCTTATTAAGGATTTGACTGTTGAAGCTGGTTCAGGTCTTATCATTCTTGATCCAGTAGATATTTCTGGGGGATACACTTCTGTTAAGGATAAAACAAATATATCTCTGATATCAACTGATGTATATGTCCACTTATCTCTGAGTGTTATTTCTCTGATTCTTAATCTACAAAGTCAAGCTGCTGCTGCATTACAATTTGGAAATTCTGATCCTCTGTCTCCTTGCACCAACTTTGACCAAGTTTGGGTCTCCTCAAAAGGTGCATCTACTCACAGCACGTTTCTAACTCCATTTTCTGGATTATCTTAATCTTTTCTTCCCCTCTATATGAAAACATTCTCCCTCTCTCTATTTTATTCATTTTCTGTTGTCAGATATCTAATTACTTACAAAATTCTGAGTTGTGATTGGATTTTATGTTTTCTTCTACTTGCAGAGAATGGACATCCTAAAAACCTTACGTTTTGGAGGCCACGTGCTCCTTCAAATTATGTAATATTAGGAGACTGTGTGACTTCAAGGTAAAATACTTTCGAGTGATGAATCAGGTTCATACTACATGTTCACACATGTCAAAGTTGCATTAGCTTTATGCCATTGTCTTTTAATACCTATCATTTATTCTTCTGCTGTATTATTGAATGTTTGGGGACAAGTTGTACAAAGCTTACCCCAACTGAATTGAGACAAAGGTTTAAGCTGAGGTGATAGTGGAATAAATAGTAAATGGAATAATGGAACTAAGTAATCATGCAATCACGGTAATTTGTAGGATCTTTCTTATTGAATGAGAGATTTTCTTTTTTGTATTTTTTGTTCCCCATTTTCTGTTGTTCTCTTCTCAAGTATTCTTTCTTGAAATTTGCTACTGGGAAGATTGTCTTACTGCCTTGTTTATGACAACTTAGCTTAATGTTTCAATTGCGTCCAGTCATCACAAAGTCTATCACGTGTGTGCTCTTTTATAGCATGCATCAAGAACAAGAACTTTTTTGTTTTGACGTTATTTCCATGTTCAAAGACAATATTTGAATAGATGTGATTCACATTGCATTCCATTGCCTCAAAGCACCCACAAATAAAAAAGGCATGCCCAATTTTATGGTTTTCTTCTTATTTTGAACCTTAGGTTTTCTAGCTATTTATGAAAGTAATGTAATTTGATTAATTGTTCTAGAGATAAGGAACTTTACTGTAAATATTGTTTTCAATTGGAAGGAAATGATAAAAGGTAAAGATACAGAGGCAAGACTGAAGTGTAAAGCTGTTAGAGAGACCATAAGGCTTCTCTCTCTTAACATATAGTGCCAAGTAAATGCATGTCATAGATTATTGTGGTTTTTTTTCTTTCTGATTATAGATGAGATATTCTGAAGTTCTATGAAAGATACATAAAGTACAATATTAGTTTTCTTTTATCCTTTCTTTCAACCATATGTATCACTTTCTTCCTTTTCTTTCCTAACCTCTCACTTCTCTCACTATCGTATCCCCTGTTTCCTTATGTATCCTAGTTGTCTGAGTTGGCTACTTACTATTTTTTATGAAGCTTGCTGTGATATTAATGTTGAAAATATGGTTAACTTATTGTGCTGTTCGTTCAATATCATTATCTTCAGGCCAATTCCTCCTTCACAAGCAGTAATGGCTGTTAGTAATACCTTTGGGCGTGTACGGAAACCTCTTGGCTTCAAGCTGATAGGCTTATTCTCTCAAATTCAAGAATGGGAAGCAGTAGAAGGGCGTCCTGATATTGATGGTGACTGTTCGCTTTGGATGCCTATTGCGCCCCCTGGATACTTGGCTTTAGGATGTGTTGCAAATGTCGGAAGCCAGCCGCCACCAAATCACGTAGTTTACTGCATACGTGCTGACCTCGCGACGTCCACAGCATATTCAGAATGCTTATTTAATTCTAATCCAAATCGTACATATCTTTCTGGATTCAGTATCTGGCGCCTAGACAACTTTCTTGGCTCATTTTATGCTCATCCTTCTGTTGGCTTTCCTGCCAAAGATAGCTGTTGTGATCTCAATCATCTTCTTCTGTGGAACTCAAGCTGGCATCTTTCTTCCCCAAGAGAATCCATATCTGATTTGGCTGCTAGTAATGAAAATACATCTCAAGGCAGTAATCCGAGTGCAAGTTCATCTGGGTGGGATGTTCTTAGATCAATTTCAAAGACAAATAATTGTTACATGTCAGTTCCCAACTTTGAAAGAATCTGGTGGGAGAAGGGTAGTGATTTCCGCAGACCAGTCTCTATATGGCGGCCTGTACCACGTCCTGGTTTTGCTATTCTGGGTGACTGCGTAACCGAAGGGTTAGTACATCTGTTTTCTTTTCCATAAGACTTTATTTTGTTGGAGTGTTAGTGTAGAGAAAATTTACATAAGCTCCCCAAAAAGCTCTCTGTTGAATGAGAGAATCATAATTTAGTTGATAAATATATCATATGTGACAGTTATTGACTTTATATGTTTAAGATTTTGAAAAGGTTTACTGGAAGCTTGTATATTTTGTTAGTTATCAACCAATTAAAGAGCTTTAAATAAAAATTCAATCAATCTACTATTTAAAATCATAACGTTAGCGTACCCACTTCAGAGTATATGTAATATGATTTGATGAAATGGTGGTTATGCCTTTCCTGGTGTTTGACATCAAATTGAAATATTTAAGGCCACTCATTTAAATAATTTTATAGACCACGTGCCAAAAAGTTACCTCTTCTTTTCAAAAATACAATCATTAACATCTTAAGAATCATTCTAAGCATTGGGTTTTTCTTTTGCAGTTTAGAACCACCTGCCTTGGGCATAATTTTTAAGATTGATAGCCCTGAGATCTCAGCAAAACCTGTTCAATTTACTAAAGTTGCACATATTGTGACCAAAGGTTTCGATGAAGTCTTCTTCTGGTACCCAATTGCTCCCCTGGCTATGCGTCTTTAGGATGCTTAGTTACACGAATTGATGAAGCACCAAATCTGAATTCAGTATGCTGCCCGCGGTTGGATCTTGTTAGCCAAGCTAATATTCTTGAGATGCCCATATCAAGATATTCAAGTTCAAAAGCATCTCAGTGCTGGAGTATATGGAAAGTGGAAAATCAGGTCTTTATTTTCTTTCTCTTTCAACCCAAGAATCTGGAGTGTGACATTGAACTTACAAGCAAACATATTGACTTTCTTCTCTACTTAGCTCTGCTGTTTATCCTCTTTCCAGGCCTGCACTTTCCTTGCACGCTCTGATCTGAAGAAACCTTCTAGCAGATTAGCCTTCAGCATTGGTGATTCTTTAAAGCCAAAGGCACGGGACAATATCATGGCGGAGATGAAACTAAGATGCCTTTCTCTGACTGTTTTAGACGGCTTTCGTGGAATGGTAGTCACAAGAAGGAAAATACATCTTTGATTGATTAATTTAACTTTTTTTGTATATATATTATTTACCACCTCATAAATTTTGGACCAATTTCAGATGACTCCACTTTTTGATGCCACAATCACTAATATAAAGCTTGCTACTCATGGTCGACTAGAGGCAATGAATGCAGTTCTGATTTCTTCAATCGCTGCGTCAACTTTCAATGCACAGTTAGACGCGTGGGAACCACTTGTAGAGCCATTTGATGGAATATTTAAGTAACTTTTTACCTTTGGTTTTAAGGGTGTTGTTTGTATTTGTCCATTAACGTGTTCCAGGATGCTTACATCTTCCATTTATTATCATTTTACTTTGTGGAGGTTTGAAACATATGATACCAGTGGACATCCACCATCAAGACTTGGCAAAAGGGCACGTGTTGCTGCTACAAGTATTGTGAACGTCAACCTTAGTGCAGCGAATCTTGATACTTTTGCTGAAACCATTGTTTCATGGAGAAGACTGCAAGAACTTGAGCAGAAGGCAATTAAGTTGGACGAGGTCAATTGAAGTCCAAAAATCCATTATGTTTGATTTTGTAGATACAGTGAAGTCATTTAAGTTTCTTATTCACATGCTATCTTCGCAGGAAGTTGTTGGTCATTGTGAGAGTGTAGATGAGTCAATCTTGTCCGCACTGGATATAGATGATTTTCAGACGGTGGTGATAGAAAACAAGCTTGGTTGTAATATATATCTGAAGAAAGTTGAGCAAAATTCTAGCTCAGTGGAACTTTTAGGTAGTGATGACAGTGTTTCTGTATGGATTCCACCTCCGACGTACTCAGATAGGTTGAATGTAGTAGACGAATCAAGAGAAGTGCGATGTTATGTGGCAGTACAGATATTTGAAGCCAAGGTTGCATAATTGCCCGTTGAATACCTAAACCGCATGGATTTCCCATTTAGCTTATCCATACTATCTTGCGGAGAATTTGATTGTTTTATTATTGTGCAGGATCTACCTGTAGTTGATGATGGAAATAGTCATAACTTCTTCTGTGCTTTGCGCCTTGTTGTTGATAGTCAAGAGACAAGTCAGCAAAGGCTTTTCCCTCAGAGCGCAAGAACCAAATGCGTGAAACCTTTGGTTTCCAAAAATGCTCTGAATGAAGGCACTGCCAGATGGAATGAGCTTTTTATATTTGAGGTTCCTCGGAAGGTAGCATATAGTAATACTAGATTCCTAAAGTTTCTAGACTTATCAGCCAGTTTATGCAAATGCATGTGCACCTTTGAGTGTGTATACATTTGTCTGGGCATGTCTTTTCCTCCTTTGCTAAGTTGTATATTGACCTTTTTTTTCTTGCAACTTTGCACTTAGTTGCTTCACCACAATTGTCTTGCTATCTATAGTCTGTCCCCCAAGTTAATGCCATTATGCCAATATAAGCTTATTTTATATGTCCTTATTAAGTGCCAACTGCTCTAAGGATTCATGTTGCAGGGCTTGGCTAAATTGGAAGTAGAGGTGACAAACCTTGCAGCAAAAGCAGGAAAAGGTATGCCTTCGCTCAGTGCACGACCTTCTGAATTTCTTTACTTTATTTAATGTTGTACTCTATGTCTCATTTAACTGCTACTGAGTATTTCTTCATCAAGCCCAAGGATGATAACATACTTCCAGTGAATTTATTGGTATATTAGATTTTCTTTTCCTGATAGCTTTGCAATCTGCACCATTTCTTAAACTTCTATTTGTTTACATATTATTGAAGCTACTATAGAGTTCTTTCCATGTGTACTTGCTGCATTTGTCTGATCTCTTGCATTCAAGCCTTAGCACCAGCCCGTATTAAATAGTCCATGATTAAAATTCAATTGAGGTTATCTTTTTCTTAAGCTATTTCCACTCCAAAATTGTTCCCCTTCATCTTTCTCTCTCATTGAGGGGGTTCCATACTGTTATTGATTAGAGTATTACTATATAGTATACCCATGCAGAATGAAAATGGCGAACACCTTATGTGAAAGTTGTCATGTTAACATGGGCCTGATAATTTATTGGTGAAAGTGGTGGGCCCATGTTTGCCACATCAGGTGTTCTCCATTTTCATTCCCCATTAGTATGCTGTGGTACTGCTGCTCTGTTGATTATGGAGGATTTGATCCTCATATTCCTGTGCATTTGATGTAGGTGAAGTTGTGGGTGCTTCCTCCTTTTCTGTTGGACACGGTACGAGTATCTTAAAGAAGGTGTCCTCAGCGAGAATGCTGCCTCAAGTGTCCGAAGTTCACGGTGCCGTATCCTACCCGTTGAAGAGAAGGGTTAGTTCTTGGGATAAAATTATTGTGCATGTTTTGGAGCTATTTCATATAGAGATCCTTGCTAGATAAATTTCTCAATGATTTTTTTTTTTTTCAATCATGGCTTACTTCAGGGTCAGCTCAAGAATGTTGACATCCATTCCCAAGCATTTCTTGTAGCTTCTACTAATTATTTTGAAAGGAAAGCAATTGCAAACCTCAGAAATGATTTGGAAGAAGGGAATGATGTTCAGCCAGATGTAGGATTCTGGGTGGGACTTGCCCCAGATGACTCATGGGAAAGCTTTGGGTCATTCCTTCCGCTTTCGGTGATAACTCGAAAATTGAAAGATGACTTTGTTGCAATGGAAGTAGTTATGAAAAATGGAAAGAAGCATGCAATTTTGAGGGGTCTTGCAACTGTCACAAATGATTCAGATATCAAGGTGGATATAAATATTTGTCATGTGTCAATGTCTAAGCTTGCTTCAGAAGCAACTAACCGTAACATTGCCGTAGAAGAGATCTTTGAAAACCAACGGCATAATTCAATATCAGGTTGGGGTAACAAGTGGCCTGGTTTTCGTGGGAATGATCCAGGACGTTGGAGCAATAGAAGTTATTCATATTCTTCCAATGTGAGTATCTATCTACATGTCAACCAAATAAATTTTTGTTTGAATTTTGCTTCAGTTTTGTTGATTCTCCTTCGTTGATGTAATCTGTAACGTACAAGTGCTGATTATGCTTTTGGTGCATTGCTCTAAGGATTTTTATGAGCCTCCCCTTCCACCTGGATGGACTTGGACTTCCACATGGACACTTGATAAATCTCAATATGTTGACGCTGATGGATGGGCATATGGCCGTGATTATAGCACTCTAAAGTGGCCTCCAACTTCGCAAAATTCTGGCACAAAATCATCCCTTGATTCTTTTCGTCGAAGACGTTGGATCCGTACAAGACAACAAATTATAGAGCAGCCAAGAACCAACACGAATAGTGTCATTCTTACCTTGAAACCTGGTTCTTCTGCTGTTTTGCCCTGGGGAAGTATATCCAAAGATTCTGACAATTGCTTACAAATTCGCCCTTCCATTGATCATCCTCAGCTTCCATACTCTTGGGGTTATCCTGTTTCCTTAGGTTCCAGCTATATATTGGGGAAAGACCAATCATCGACAGATCAAGTTTCACTCCAAAGGCAAAGCACCATGAAGCAGGGAAACAGAATGCCAACTTCTTCATTCAAGCTAAATCAACTTGAGAAAAATGATACTCTTTGGTGCTGTCCTACCATGGGTAGTGCTCAGTATTGGCTTAGCATTGGTGCAGATGCAGCAGTCCTTCATACAGAGCTGAATGCACCTGTTTATGATTGGAAAATATCACTTAACTCTCCTTTAAAATTGGAGAACCGACTTCCCTGTCCTGTAGAGTTCACGATATGGGAAAAAATAAAAAACGGAAATAATATTGAGCGGCATCATGGTATTCTATCATCGCGGGGTACTGTGCACATATATTCTGCTGATGTCCGAAATCCTATCTATCTGACACTATTGGTTGAGGGTGGTTGGGTGTTGGAGAAGGTAAGTTACATAGTTTAAGTTTATGATTGCTTTTTAATGTCGGAGACTGAGACTTGGTGATTTCAATCATTTCTATGTTTTCTTTGATCACAGGATCCCGTTCTTGTTCTGGATCTTTCATCCAATAATCCTATCTCCTCATTTTGGATGGTTCACCAGCAGAAAAAAAGGTTTGTGCTTTGCTAAAATTCTTCTTAGTTTCTCGTTGGTGCTTTTCTATTAAATGGATTAGTTATCTGATTGTAGGACTAAATGACATGCAATTTTTAAGATGTGGACGGAAACTTGAACTATTAATGATGGTATATGAATGAATATGTTGTGCAGCAGCACATGCTTTTCACAATCATTTGTCATCATTTATTCAACCTTCTTTAGGACAAAAGTAAGTAGAAAACCAAGGAAAGGGGGAATAGGAATTGGGACAATGCAAAACACCTGTGTCAAGATCTCAAGACAAACAGTGACCGCAAGGAAAGGGGCTGATGCCTTTATTTGCGTGCTTTAGCTCTTGGGTAACCAATTTTTTATACACTTGGGGGCCGTTTGGTAACCCGATAAAAGATTGAATATGATAAATAATACCGGATAGGGTTGTTTGGTACGATTTTAAACTTTGATTAATTAGAAGGGTGTGGCCGATAAGGGGCTTATCCCCTTATTATTTATCCTTTGAAAGAGGGTGGTGTTATTAATACGGGGATTATTAGTATGGGAATCAATAATTATGCTTATCCTTATCTTGCTACCAAACGAGCTCTTATTGTAATGACCGATCCGAAAACCCGATCCGCTACGTGAACACCACGCACTGGCCCACTAAGCACAAGCAACTTGGGTCGACATGGCTTACGACATGGCTTACAAACACCCCCACTTAAATCATTGTCGTCCCCGCAAGGCTCAATAGGTCCACTAGAATCGTACCCTCGGACGAGCTCACAAGCCTTACGGCCGGAGTTCCGCTCTGATACCATTTGTAACAACCTGAGTCGAAAACTCGGTTCGCTACATAAACACCGCGCACTAGCCCATTGAGCACAAACAACTTGGGTCCACATGGCTTACTACAAGCCCATCTAAAAGTCCATGAACGTTATTGGTGCTCAATGGTAGCTTTGTAGGCTTATAAATAGCACACTAATCTCCCACACATGCCCGATGTGGGATGGGTTAAACTTATGGTCAATAAACGATGAAGCCTGTGTTTGGAAGCAATGAGCTGAATTTACTACTTACGTAGTATATCTTATTAGCTTGTGCCTTGTGTCATTCTCCATTATACATGGCAGTGGACTTTACATAAGAGACTTCTGATTTTATTTTTTTATACTTATGTAGGTTGATTCCTAAAATATGGATAAATATTAACTATAGTTTGTGGTACTCATATAAAAGAGAAATTAATTTAACAGCCTCTTTGTGTCTGTTGCCTAATAAGAAGGCTTTTTAATACTGCAGCCATTGTGATAATTGTTTTTAGGCATTGTGATCTATTTTTATATTTTAAGAGTGTACAACTTTAACTTCTCTCATGCATAAAAGCTTTCTGATTGGTCACCATTGCCCATAAAGCCTCATATTGTCTACTCCCTCTGTCCTAAAATGAATGACCATTTTGCATTTAAGGGCCATTTTGAAAATGTATTTTAGTAGAAAAAATTGCCTAAATGTTCTTGCTATTGACTTTCAAACTTTTAGTTTTGCAAATAGATAATGAACTATGAAAAAAAGAATTGATAAAAACCATTTAAGGATAATGTTTTTTGAAGAAAAAATCTCAAAAGGTCATTCATTTTTTGACAAAAAGGGTCATTCAATTTGGGACGGAGGGAGTATAATTTTTTAGTTGGAATTAAGCTGGCTTAGTATTGTCTCTTATTTACAAAAACCAGCCAGGGTTGACAGTAGATTTGTTCGTTATCTGTATAGTTACCTTCTTATTTTCACTTTCTGAAGTCAAGTTTGTCACATTATAGCTATGTTGAAGCCATATTTACCCTCTTACCCATTTATTGTGACATGAGTAGCCTCAATTGAAGAGTGGTTATATTGTATTGTGCTTTTATTGGGTTACCGGCAGCTATTACCAAAAATTCTGTCCTTTGTGCTCTAATTTTTTTTCTTCAACTTGCTATATTGAGCTGTCTACTGATGTCTTAAGAGAAAGCAAAGGCCATCCATACATCATTATTTTGCCAGCTTGCATTGCCTAATCCTGAATTTTATCTTTAAACATTTAAAGGACTTCTTTATAAGTCCACCCACCTATAACCTTTGTCATTAACTATGCCAAATAAAAAAAGACCACCAATGGCGGGCGAGTGAGCTTACAGCAGGATAGATTGTTCGTTATTGGTACTTGTGTGCTTTACTTGGTTGGTGAGGAAAGAAATTTACATCTTTCTTGTTTTTCTCTCATATCCCTCAACCCTATGTCATCTGAATCTGATGATTTATGCATTATTTCTTTATGTTTAACCATTTCTTGCACAAATGCTTGCTAACGCATAAATGTTATGGAGCAAGTAAAAAGTTTTACCATGTTTGTCATCCCATTTTGACTTCTAGAAGGACTGATTTACTGGTCAAATGTACTTTCCTAGATCAGAGTGTTATTGTGTGTCCTAGATCAGAGTGTTATTGTGTGTTTTGGCATATTTTCACCAGAATACTTATCCCTAAAATATGTGAAAGCCTTTTGCTACTATAACTAATTTCATTGTCTCTGATCTTCACGGCAATCTGCTCTATTATTTGATTTTATTTCAAAAGAACTGGCATTTTTTCAGTTGAAATTCTTATGGTGTGACATCATCTATGCAGGAGGTTGCGTGTGAGTATTGAACGTGACAATGGGGCAAATGCGGCTTCTCTGAAAACCATTAGGTTCTTTGTGCCCTACTGGATTAGTAACGACTCCTCTGTTTCTTTGGCATATCAAGTAGTGGAGATCGAACCGTTGGAGAATGCAGATGTTGATGCCATCCAACTTTCGAAGGCAGTTAAATCTGCAAAAAAAGCCACTAGGAATTCTTCTAATTCAGTCAGAGAAAAACCAAGTGGCTCACGGAAGAACATTCAAGTGCTTGAAGCAATTGAGGATACTAGTCCAACACCAAGCATGTTTTCTCTACAGGACTACGTTGGGCGTGGTGGAGTTATGTTGTTTTCATCACGAAATGATACATATTTGTCCCCTCGAGTTGGCATAGCTGTTGCTATCCGATATTCAGAAAACTACGGTCCTGGGATATCTCTTCTCCAGCTGGAAAAGAAGGTGATATGCATATCTAAGTTAATTACAACTGACTGCTTAACAGAAGTTCCCTTTAATCACTTCATTTTTTTTATTTTCTCTGAATCTGATGTCTATTTCACTACTTGTGGCACCACGTAAATCGGCTTCTCCTCCAGCAACGAGTGGATATCAATGCTCTTAATTCAGATGGATCTTACTACAAGCTTTCAGCTCTTCTACATATGACGTCAGACAGGACAAAGGTAACTTTAATTTTTCAAAATATTTAAGTTGCACAAGAATCATATTAGTCTTCTGGGTCATTCGCATGGATTTCATGCACTAGTACTCCTGCGTCATCGCATGGATTTATTGAAATCTTCTCCATAGAAGATTGTTTTGCAATATGTCTAGCTCTAAATAATTCTCAAAATCATTTCTCTTCTTATCTTTTTAGTAAGTAAATACCCATACAATTGGAGCAAAGGCTTCTAGACTAAATGACAATCACACACAAATAGCTGTGTGACGGGAGAATACAAAACAATTGAACAGAAGTATCTAACCAAAACACAACAATACATTGGGATCTTCATTTCTTTATTCCTCCTTATCATGCAATCAAATTGTAAATGATTTTGAGGATAACTTGTTTCTAATATTAGTCTACTCTTTTTGGGGAAGTGGAAGCAACCCTCACAACCCCCTCCCTAGCTCCCATCGCTCAGTCACCTCGATCTCCCTTTACTTCATAGTCCATACCTTAAACTTGGCATTAATTAACCCCCACGGTATATGATTAAGTGGACTACGAACATTCTTACATTGCCATGAATGTCCCTCTGACATATAGTAGAGATGAAAACCGTCATAGGAGATGGCTAAATGCCTATTTAGTCATTATTTCTGCCAGATCTCTTTAAGGAGCTCCTCTTAGAAATAATTTTACAATGGGGTTATTTGGTTAAGTGGTACTTTAGCTATAAACTAGGGCTGAAACAACTAAGAGCAGGACTGAGTGCATGTTAATAAAATTAAAATTGAAAAATAAAAGGATGAATTGCTTACAGTACTATTAGCCTTGGCAAAAAATTCAGCTTATTGAAGCTAAAGCGATTCTAAACAGGTAATCTACCATCAACTAGCTTTTAAGACCCACTTCCACAAAATCTGCTAAGTTCATAGATATTTACAGAAGTTCATTTTACCAACCTTGGTAACCTCATGAGTTGTTCGAATGACAGAGCCTAAAGGGATCGATAAAGTTGTCATTATCATCTTGAATTCTCAAAGCTTATCTTACACCATTGCTCCAAATTCAGGGAACGCAGTGAAGGATTTACTACTGAATGCTCTGTGAAACTCAGGTATAAAGTGCACTCTCATGTTTGAGTTCCACAGAGAATCCAGTAGTAGATCCTTGATCATCGCTCCTTCTAGTTTGAGCAATGTTGTAATTTACGCTTTGAGAATTTAAGTAGACAGTTTTCCTGGTCCCTTTAGCCTGTCTTGTAATCCACTAAATGAGGTTATGGCTTATAGTTTGGCACTTTCATAAGTGTTACATACTAAGTGATCCCTCATCTCTTTAGATGCTATACAACCTGCAGCCTTGCATCAGCTGACCTTCTTTGGGCACGGATTGGTGTAAGTAGGGATGAGTACTATTGGCATGTGGATGGTCTCCATCCTAAATTTTCATTCTAATGCATTTGTTTTTCATGGTCTTCTTTCTAATGGGATTTTCTACAGGTTATCCATTTCCAGCCCCACACCTTGTTTATCAATAGGACAGACCGGAGTATATGTCTGCAGCAGTGCAATACTCAGTCGCTGGAATGGATTCATACTACTGATCCTCCAAAACATTTTAAATGGCAGTCCATGATGAAAGAGGAATCATTGAAGGTGTGACAATGGTCCCATGAACTTACCAGGCATGTTTCTTACTGGATTATCTGTCATTTTTCACTATTATGATTGAGCTTTTTTCTTGTTCCAGTTGCGAGTTGACGGATACAATTTTAGTACTCCGTTTAGTATTGGAACTGAAGGCTCCATGTGTATTTCCTTAAGAAGTGTGTCAGGAGTGGATCAAATGTATTTAAAGGTAGAAGTGAGGAGTGGAATGACAAGCTCGCGCTATGAAGTTATATTTCGCCCCAATTCATTGTCAAGTCCTTACAGGTAAATCTTATAAGAACCGCCTTAACTTTGGCATAGAAAAGGAACAGGTCCTCCCCAAGAGATTTTGAAAGGTAAAAAGAGAAAATAGAATCAAATACTTTGTTGAAGACCATGTAAAGTCAAAAGATACTCATTTGAGTTTTTTACCAAAAAGTCCCTCAATCTAATGCAATCTAAAAAAATAAAATAAAAAACTCAAAGTACGATTCTACAAAAAAGTCCTCGGCTAAAAACGAATTTACAAAAAAAGACGCGCTACAAGGGAAGGGATTATAACTTTTCATAATTCCTATAGTATACGCGCTACCATCGAAGGGATTATAGCTTTTCATAATTCCTACAAAACCCCCGTATTTATCAATTATAAATTACATTTATCAGTTGTTTAACTAATAAATTACATTTATCAGTTGTTTAATTTATAAGATAAATGTAATTTACAATTAAACAACCGATAAATGTAATTTATAAATGATAAATACGGGGGTTTTGACTGAATTATGAAAAGTTATAATCCCTTCCTTGGTAACATGTATACGGGTTTTGCCCATTCAATATACCAAGGACTTTTTTGTTAGTTTTCAACTTGTGTTTTTTTTTTGTAATGTTTTTTCATACCAATTGATTATAAAACCTAGCTGCATTTGTAGCTAGGTGAGTGTATTTTCTTACCAATTCCTTACGTCCTTGATACTTCTTACACTGGCAAAAATGTTTATCACTTGTATGAGGTGTTTTGACTCTGGAAAACTATAGTGATCCTAATTCTTATTTACTTTACCCCTTCATGAAGCGTTCCACATGATTAAGTTATATGTTGCAATTGGTACATGATTTCTTTTCTTTTCTTAAGCTTTCTTGCATACAAGAATTTTAATTTCGAAAAGTTAGTACTTGTAAAATATATACTAATTAGCTTTATTTGAGATCACAACTTCTGTCACTAATGTAAGTCGTTATTTTTATACTTTTTCTGTTAAAAAGGTCATTTACTATTATGCATTAAGAAGTTGAATGTGTAGTTTGTGCTTTTGTAATATTTTCTAGAGATATTTTGTAATCATAGTTGGAGCAGTGAAGTTTTACATAAAGATGCACACATCACACATTTATCTGAAAGAAGCCCATCCTCAGAAATGTGTTTTTCTGTTCTTTATTCTAATTCATCTCAACAAAATGTCTTTGCCCATGATCTAGTTCTTCTCTTGCTCAAGCATGACTGTCAACATAGAGCGTACCTCTTTCAAGTGATGCATAATGCATTTATTTACTGCCTCGTGTAGCTCAGAAGCCTAAACTGTTAAAGATGATTTTATTAGTACTACTTTTCTCGTACTTAGAAATGGAAATATTCATATCAATCTGTCTAATTTCTTACCACTTACCTTTAATGAAGTCCTCTTTCAGTATAATATACTATATCCAACATACACAAAATTAGGATTCTCTTATGGGACTTGCTTCTAACATCACTTAAACACTTCATTGTAAAACGACTATCAGAAAGAATCTTATTTTTATACTAAAGTCAAATGTTCAAGTATCATACTGCTTTTATTGAACTCAACTGCTACAAAATTTGAGATAGTATGTTTTTCCACCTGCTATCGTCTGAGAAGACTGAGTAAGCTATTGCCTGTGACAGGATTGAAAATCGTTGTCTGTTTTTACCCATCCATTTTCGGCAAGTTGATGGTGGGAGTGATTCGTGGCAGTCTCTTCTACCTAACGCAGCTGCTCCATTTCTCTGGGAAGATCTTGGTAGAGAACGAATATTAGAACTCTTTGAAGATGGGACTGACCCTTTGAAGTCAGTGAAATACAATATTGATGAGATAGCTGATCATTTGCCCATCCTTGTGGCTGATGGACCTTCTCGAGCTTTACAGGTTACAATTGTGAGAGAAGGGAAAATGAATGTCATTAAGATCAGTGACTGGATGCCAGAAGATGAGACACCAAGGATTATGAGTTTAAAAACTGATTTTGGAAATGATTCTCAGCTTCAGCCATCAGTGGCCACCTCGAATTGTGAATTTCATGTTGTTGTTGAGGTTGCTGAACTTGGATTGTCCATTGTTGATCATACACCTGAAGAGATATTATATCTCTCCATGCAAAACCTACTGTTGTCGTATTCTACTGGGTTAGGCTCTGGAATCAGCAGGTAATACATCCTTCTTTAATCAGCTCTGATGTGGAGCCACACTCTAATTGACAAATCAATTGACTTGTTCGTGCATATCTAGTAATTATCAAATTTTTGAACCTAATGAGTTCTTGTACATAGTATCTTGTGAAAACAATGATGGTCCATATCACTTACTCCGGGCTAAATGGTTTGAAATTCAGATTCAAGTTAAGAATGCGTGCAATTCAGGTGGATAATCAGCTGCCTTTGACACCAATGCCAGTTATCTTCAGGCCGCAGAGAGTTGGAGAGGAGACTGATTACATCTTGAAATTTTCCATGACACAGCAGTCAAATGGATCCTTCGATTTTTGTGCATACCCATATATTGGTTTCCAAGTATGTCAAGTTTCCGTTAGTCAACCAAATCGTGTCTTTATTTCAATAATTTTCTCTTAACTCATGCAACTTTCTGTCAGGGACCTGAAAATTCTGCCTTTCTTATAAGTATTCATGAACCAATCATTTGGCGCCTCCATAGGATGATCCAGCAGATTAATATTAGTAGATTTTATGGCACTCCAACGACTGCTGTTTCTGTGGACCCTATCATTCAAATCGGGTATGCAGTGATAGTACAGGAGTGTATTTGTTGGTACATATCCATTTCATATACGCTTATTGAACTTCTGTCTACTAATAGTTTGGTATATTTGTAGTGTGTTAAACATCTCAGAGATTCGATTCAAATTTTCAGTGGGCATGTCGCCGAGTCAGCGGCCAGTAGGTGTGCTTAGATTCTGGTCATCGCTGATGACTGCGCTTGGTAATACTGAAAATCTGCCAACAAGTCATGGAATCATCTTTGTATTATTTCTAAGATTTATGATTTAAAGCTCTGCTGATACAAGCTAAGGGAAAATAATTTTGATGTATGCAGATACAGATCTGATAATCATGATATGGCACATAATTGTTGTTATTGCATCCTCATAGAAGCTACTAGTTTCAAAATATACTATGACCCCCTTATTCTAAATTTAGTCTTCATGTTCAGATAAGAAGGGAAACTTTGAATGGTATGGGAGTGTTTAAATTTATATGACTTATGCACCATAGGATATCTGATATGGGTATGTTCTATGGAGAAGTCTTGAAATTATCAGAATAAACATGTCCAACCACTTGGCTACCCATCTGAAGATGAAACCTCATTGCATGTATTCTTGAGAACCATTATGTTCATACATCATGTTGTTCGGACCTGGTTTAAAATGTGTAGATGCAGATGCATCACTTAACGTAATTATTGATAAAACATGTTCTTGTTAAGGTGCAATATATTGAAATCACCCGCAACAAGGACGATATGGAATAATATGTATTTTTCTTAATGTGTAATCAGGTGAGAATAAATCATAGATTCCTCGAAAATGTGTCCATGAGGCAAAGTGTTCTTACTAGCAACGCTATCTCGAACATTAAGAAGGATCTTCTAAGCCAGCCTCTTCAGCTCCTCTCGGGCGTGGATATACTGGGGAATGCAAGCAGTGCATTTGGGCATATGAGCAAAGGTGTTGCTGCCTTGTCAATGGATAAGAAATTCATTCAAGGTCGACAGAGACAGGTTCGCTATGTTCTACTTTTGTTGCTAACATTTTGTATAAATACTGCAGATGTTTTGTGACTGCAAAGAAGATTCTAATAGTATAGGCAAAAGTCGTGCTGCAATAATGCTGATCGAGTACATTCAGAACTGTAAAAAATAAAAAAAAAACTCAAGTACACTCAATGACTGAACATGGTCAATATAATAGTCTAAAACTCGTTGAACTAATGCCTTTGCCACCAGAGAGGTTGGATATAATAGAAACTTCTGCAAGAAAATAGACTCAGAAAATGACTAATTTGGTATACATTTTTTTTGGTGCGTAGTTAGTTGGCAGTGTCCACGAAAGGGTATGATGAAATGAATCAAGTAATTAATATACTGCTGAAAGTAATTGGTCTAAGTCTAACCGGTTAATGACATTTTTGAAAGGAATGACCCACCCATGAAATGGTCAAACGACCTTCAACGTAAGGGTGCCATCATTTCCTCCTATTTCCCCCTTCCCCTTTTGTTCTTCTAGTGGATCATGTTCATGATCGAAATACTATCCTGAATTTAACGTCTCTTCTAGTGTTTTTTTTCTATTAATGAAACATACTAAGAATTGACATCTTAATGCAATGTACTTTCCCATGTCGTTACATATAATGGAACGCACCCTAACGACGTTAGAAAGATAACTGAAATGTCAACGACATAAGGAAAAAATTAACACCCGTTACATACATTCAACATCCGTTAGCCTATTTAATGGGTTTGATAGTCTTCTTCCTTACCCCTCGCACTCCTCCGTTCACCACCCACCATCCACCAGTCTGCGCCACCACCATAAATAATCACCCATTTCCACCATAATTAAAAAACAAATCCCCAATTCAATACCAAACAACAAGAAACCCAAATGTAATTTCATACATATACTCAAAAGGTTAAGAAAGGAGAATCCCCAAATCAATACTAATTCCAGTTTGATTACATTCCACCACCATCCCAGCACTACATTTGGAATTTCACTCCCACCATCCGCCACCTTCATTGACCCCAGATTTGACGAAAGAGAAAGAAGAAAATTCAGATTTGAAAGAAGAGAAAGAAAAAAAAAACTAGATTTAAAAGAAGGGAAAGAACAAGAACCCAACTTTGAAGGATCCCGCCTGTCGCCCCTTCCCGACCTCAGATTTGAAGAAAATTCGAGAACGGATGGTGGAGAGTGGGGCCTTCGCCGGCAAAAGGTCGGTGGAAAAGAAAGGAGTGGGGACGGTGCTGTTGAAGAGTGGGGTTTTTGAAGGGTGGTTGGTAGCGAGGTTGATGGGTGGGGATGGTGGGCCGGAGAAGATGATGAAAGAAGAGGGAGCTGGAGATAATGATATTTACTCCCCAAATTCCGTTCATTCATGGGTAGGATCAGTAGACTGGTTGGAATGGAAGAAAATTTAGCATTCAACATGCCATGGAAATGTCAATTTTGCCCCTTCAAAATCATGTATGAGGCACATGTCATGATTATTTAACGATTTTTATTTTATTTGACGAGTTGTTTCATTCCGTTAATAAAAATTAACGTAATCCAAATGAGTTACCTTAATTGTAACGAGACTCAAAAGTACGTTACATTATGTTGTTAATTCATAGTACTTTACCTTTTGTGTAAACGAGGGTGTAGTACATTCCATATTCTTGTAATTATTCCCATTATTATACTATGGTTAACCTCACTAAATGACTCGTTAACCATAAAGACTGAGAATTTGATAGTTTTTGGAAGTGATTCTTGCCAAGTTAGTGTTTGAGTTAGGACTTGAAAATAATGTTTATTTATTTTTCTTGAAATATGTATTACACTCTCCGTCTTAAATTGGGAGTCAATTTTTTGAAGAAAAAAATTTAATAAAAAATAGGCATCCTATTTCTAATGAAGTCGCTGACTTATTGTGAACTACTGTGTTCCAATGTGCATTTATAATGTTATAAGAGGATACTGAGGATAATTATGTACATATGTTACTAAAATGACTTAGTTTCGTTGTAAAGTCGAGACATTCATTTGAGACAGAGCGAGTACTACTGATAAGCTCACCATAACTCTCACCTTTAGTTATTGCCAAGTTTGTGATTTATTTAACGGTGACATCTTATTGCCCTCAAAGTTGAATTTGAGTGTTAGTTTGGGAACTAGCTAAATCCTTGGCCTCTTTCAATATTATGCAGGAAAGCAAAGGTGTCGAAGATATTGGCGATGTTATCAGGGAAGGGGGAGGAGCACTAGCCAAGGGTCTTTTCAGAGGAGTCACTGGAATTTTAACAAAACCTCTAGAAGGTGCAAAGGCTTCTGGTGTTGAGGGTTTTGTTCAGGGTGTCGGTAAAGGAATAATAGGTGCTGCTGCTCAGCCTGTCAGCGGAGTTCTTGATCTGTTGTCAAAAACTACTGAGGGTGCCAATGCGATGAGAATGAAGATTGCATCTGTTATTACTTCAGATGACCATCTCCTTCGCCGGAGGCTGCCTCGAGCTATTGGTGGTGATAATTTGCTTCGACCATATGATGAGTACAAAGCGCAAGGACAGGTATGGTATAGTTAAGTTTAAAATATATACATTGTTAGGCCCCTATTTAATAGCTTAACCGTTTGAATGATTTGGTAACTTGACGGTAGTTGGAGTAGAATCTAGCAGCAGAGGTATTTATGGGGTACATACATATCTAAAAAATACTAAAGTTCATGCACTTCAGAAATGAAGACGTAACAAAAGACTTTCATATTTCCAAGAAAACGGAAAGACCAAGACTTTTCAACTGGTGACCAAAATAGATATCTGAAAAAGGCATCGTAGAATATTTTAGATTAATCCTGCTGCATCAGACATGGTATCAAAGCTTTGGTTGGAAAGTTCGTGGGGGCTGGGTTACACATCATTCAACGTGAATTTGTCACCCAAAGTATTGTGAGTGCACTTATTGGCAGCCTGTTTGGTTTGTGATGCCCTGGTGAGGCATTTTTGGTTAAATTTATATGTAGATGGGTCACATGTAAGGGGAAGTGTTACGCTTGTTGCGTTCATATCTACGGTGGCTCTAATGTTTCTCATGTTCTCTTCGTGTAGGTAATACTGCAGCTGGCCGAATCAGGATCATTCTTTGGCCAGGTTGATCTTTTCAAAGTACGTGGAAAGTTTGCCTTATCAGATGCTTATGAGGACCATTTTTCACTCCCTAAAGGAAAATTTATTATTGTCACTCATAGAAGGGTTATACTGTTGCAAGTAAGTTGGCTCAGTTAAAAGTTATTGTTGCAAGTTGTAACCCATTTTTCCAGTCCAGGTGAAGTATCTAATCCTTTTCATTTCATTTTGATTTTTTTTTTTCAATTTTCAGCAAACGTCCAACATAATAACTCAGAAGAAATTCAACCCTGCCCGAGATCCATGTTCAGTTGTATGGGATGTATTGTGGGAGGACCTGGTGACAATAGAGCTGACTCATGGAAAGAAAGACCATCCGAGTGCTCCTCCATCACGTCTTATTATATATTTGCAGAGTAAACCGTCTGAGACTAATGAACAAATCCGTGTTGTAAAATGCAACCGTGATTCCAGTCAAGCTATCGAAATTTATTCTTCAGTTGAGCTAGCAAAGAATATTTATGGGCCGAACCAATCAAAGGTTGGTTACACTAGTGCCTTTTCCCCCTCTTTCTTCAATTCTTTTTGTTAATGCTTGGTATACATAGTTGAGTCGCTATCTAATAGCTTAAGCTTTTAGATGAGTTGGAACTTGCTACCTCCGTACCCAAATGAATGTCAAAAAAAAAATATTCAAATTTGATTTTGATCAAGAGCGAATTTGAAAATAAAATAAAATTGGGCATTCATTTTGGGACAAATATACATAGTTTAGTTCCTATATAATAAATTAAGCTTCTAGATGAGTTGGTAACTTAACACCTCCCCCCCCCCCACCACCACCATCAAAACACATGCATGCAAAGAGAGAGAGACCGTGCTTGAATATGAAAGATCTAAAATTACCAGTTATCAATCCATTTTTCATTTCCCAAAAACCGTAGAGGTAACCAAAATCCTTTGCCATGACCAATCCTACCAAAAAAGGAAGTGGTTAGAAGCACGTTACATTGAGATAGGCTCCATCACGTGCTTATGATTGTTTGAACTTTCCTTTTTTGAGTTTCAGGGATCGCATAAGAGAAAAGTGACAAAACCATATTCGCCAGTCACTGATGTTGGGAGTGCTGAAGGAATTCCGAAAGATGGCACTTCAATCTGGTCTCCACAGCAGGTTCCATCATCGACTTTTGGCAGCAGTGCTAATTAAATTTGAAAAGGCATTAGCCTCTCTGCAATATGTGAGGAGGGAATGATCTCGAGATGCATGCTCGTCTGCATCTAAAAGGTATTACTTGCTTTGGTTTTCCATTCAGTGTAAACATCAGTAAGGAAAGAAAGAATTTGTCCTCTCATTGGAATAGGTGCACACCTTCATAGTTGTTACTAGCTCCATCCCAAAATGAATGTCCAAAAAAAATATTCAAATTTGCTCTTGATTAAGAGCAAATTTGATTTTATTTTTTTTTTGACATATATTTTAGGACGGAGGGAGTAGCATTTATGTGGGATCTGTCATTTTGAACATGTTAGTATAGGATTTGTCAACGTCAGACTAGACTGCCATTAAAATAGAATTCTGGTCGGTTCCATGCTATTTATTTCTGAAAGCACTTGATATAGCTAAATTTATACCATCTAATGCCTAAATAGATGTGTATGCTCGATCAGTATTTTAGGTCTGTCGAAGATGAACAAGATTGAAGCTCAAAGGGAAAGTGAAGACACGTACAAGAAGGAATTTGTGTTTTTTGCTCGTCTTTTTAGCTTGTCTTTTGGATTGGGTTGAGGCCAATATGTTGTTCAGACGGAAAGGTTGGATCTCCTGCAGTGCAGTCCTCAACAAAAAGTATAGAATAGTTGTACATAGACAGATAGATACATAGGCTTGTAGTACCTTGAACCATAGAAGTCACTCAGAAATATATTGTGGTAGCTTCAACTGTATTAATAATGCCTCCGTGGAATTGTACAGTTTTGCTTATAAAATATCTTATGCTTACCCTCATCTAAGATTTTTAGGACCCTTCCATGATACACAAACTTAGTGGGTATTGAACTGATGAAATCTTGCTATGTTGGTCAGTATGAATTCATTTTATTTATTCCCTCCGTCCTGGGACCGGACTAAGAGTCCTACCAAGAGTTTACACGCTTATTAAGAAAACAATAAAAAATTAGTAAACAATGTCAAGTGGGTCTAAAATATAATTGTTCAAAATACTAGTGAAGATTTAAGCGGGTAAAAAATAGGGGTAGTAAGCATTGGTTTTTTGTAATTCTACAAAAAGAAAAGGGTATAAATGTTTAAAACACTATTAATTATTTGCTATTTTGAAAATAAAGCAAAGTTCGATTCTTAGTTTGCAATAAAGGAGGAAAGAACTCAGTAGGACGGACTTTTAGTATGGGCCGGAGGGGTAATTTATTATTCAACTAGTACTAACCCCGTGCCAAAGGGCACGGAGTGACGCCTACCTTCTCGCTGTTTTACTAAATTCGTTTTCTCATTTTTTAATTGAAATCGTCGTGCTAGTAGAAAAAATATTATATCCCAAAAAAATAATTTAAACTAAGTTTTTATTTATTATTATAACAAAAAGTAAAAAAAAAAAATCATGAGCAATAAAAAATAAAAATAAAATCCAAACTCTATTGCTATTGATGAGATTGATAAGTAAAAAATAATTAAAAAAAAAAAAACAAAATCCAAACTCTATTGCTATTGATGAGATTGATAAGTAAAAAATAATTAAAAAAACAAATTAATAAAAAAATCATGTAGTAAATAAAAGGGTGTGCGAGGAAAAGTTAAAAAACATGTTTGGGAGGAGAGGGTGCGGTGTTATAAAACTGGGAGTGAGAAGTTGAAATATTTTGATTAATTAAGGCCGTCAGATTAATTTTCTAGAATCATTGTCAGATTAATTTTCTAGAATCATTCTCAGCCGCTTTTTATCCCGGCGGTTATGTGTATTTTATTATAGATTATTTTTTCAATCAATGACTAATATACTGTGTGGATCCCATTGTCCCTCCATCAATAGGGGGATGTGTTTCGATCTGCGGCATAGGCAGGTGTAGAGTAGCGATTCCTCGGAATGTGTTTACATATTTCACTTTGAGGAACATTTACAAAATAATTTCACCTATTGCAAGTCTCATTATGAATTAGAAGGGGAAGAGAAGAGATTGCTCAGTAGTTTTAGTCACCCAGCACACACACACACACACACACACACACACACAAACACACACACACACACACACACACACACACATATAGAAATAGATATAGATATAACAATAACTGCCAAGAAAAAACATATATACTCAGTGTATCTGCTGCAATTAAGTTCAGCCCCGGAGAATTCTTCTGCCATTGATGCTCATAATGTTCTAAAAAAAAAAAAAAAAAACTCAACATCAGTAGATAAAAAACTAACAAAAGATATCTTCTCACAAATACAACCATTAGCGAATTCAAGCTAACATGTAGAAAGAAGCAGCTTAATAACGCAGCTGAATATCTTCACATCACCAACCCCTAAAATAGCCTGCCACAAACAAAAATATTAGAGATATGCATGTCAAAAAACGAAGATTTAAAAAAAAAAAAAGAAAAGATAATGACTAGTTATCTTCACATTGAAATATTTTACACAGTTTGTGGTTTTCACTTTGTCCCTCTTAAGGCCCACTATCTGTTATTTTTTCATTCAATCATTTACAAACCACAAGAAAAAAATAACGTAAATTCAAACAAGTTTATAATGTCATGTGTACATGCACTTCAAGAACTTTCAACGTGTATAGTTACAAAAAGCTGCATTGTCTCATGAATTATAGAACAAACAACCAATACTGATATGCTTCATTTTTGGCACAGCCAAACAACTAAAGATGGCAAAATAGATAGGTAATTGTACTCCACTGCGAATTACAATACTAAACTCCCTTAACAAGACAAAATGCAATCATGAGAGAAAACAAAGACCCCACTTTCTCAAAGCAATAAGGAACTCAAGAAGAAATAAAGAAATTCCTTCAACTCTGTAAATATGCTCAATTCCTTTGTGTTCATACTCCTTCCTTCCCGAAATGATCTTCCTACATTTTTGGTCGTTAATACAAAGGTACTTTGAGCACTAAATTTAAGTCCTTTTAATTATCCTAAATTATCTCCCAAAGGCACCCCAAGGTAAATTAAAGATCACTCAATAACTTGACACCCCATCAAAGGGGCGTGCCGATTCCTTCATCTCCCATATGCACTCCTGCCCCACCACATTTAACCAAGATGATCTTACGACCACATACCTTCTTGAAAAGTTGAAGAATCGAGAATACCTAAAATTTCGTATCCATTCTCTTAGAAAAAGTATATCGCATGTATGTGTGAGAGATCCAAAATAATTGTTTTAAATATTTTACAAAATTCATAACTACTGTTCTTTGATTAAAATTAAACTACTGTTCTTTGATTAAAATTATACTACTGTCATAACTACAAAATTCATTACTGTTCTTTGATTAAAATTATAAGCAAGATGAGTCGATCAAAACAAAGAGCAAACACCAAGAAAAGGACAAACAAGAAAAAGGGTAGCAAGATCGGGAGAGCATTCCAATCACTTTGAATCTCTGAAAAATGGAATCCTGTGGAGTGCTCCACTCACAAACAACTATAGAGATGCCCAAATTACAAAATTTCCCAAAGAAGCAACAATAGCATAGTGACATCTCTAAATATCCTGGAATTATATTCCATCCAAATACACCAAAGAATAGCAACTACTCCGCACTCCCAAAGTGTTGCACCGTTGTCTCATTTCCTAATACCACAAAACTTTGTCTTTAAGGCATAAGCGACCTCAACTAAACTAAATCAGGCCTTCCCAACGACCCCAAAGACATGATGCCAAAAAATTGAGCTCCCTCAAGTGATCATGAGATTTTGGGAAGTTTCGACATATCACAAACAAATAAATTATATCACAAACAAATAAAAAGTCCTATTGGGTCTTGACCAAAAGAGAGCTTCGATCTTTAGAGGAACCCGAGCTCTCACAATAAAGGACCAGCGATGGAAAGAAGACAGAAGGCTTCCGGGACGGTAGGCTTAACCAAATAAAAATGGATATATAACTACACCCTCTAACCCCACTCAAGGAAAGACAGATGTGACCGAGTATCAAGATAAATTAACACCTCATATGCCTAAGCCATTCAAATGGTCAATGAGGAGAAAACTACAGGTAAATTCCCATTTTCATTGGGAAAATATGATATATGAGCTCCCCAAAATCTAAAGAAAGTTGAAACTCAACAAGGCAAACCCATACATCCTCCCATAAATAGATCTAATCCCCATATCCAGCCTAAACCACGAATAAGGAGGTAATAAAGAAAGACACTGAGGAATAAACTTTTAATGACTTCTATGTGTCACTAAATAGCTGATCCTCTCTTTCTACCCCTTTCGATGCATCCTAAATTGTCTATGTCACTTACGGAGAAAACATCAAAGTAGCTTCCCCACAAGGAACCCTGCCAACCGAATTATAAATAGCCTAACCACCCTTCTTAGCCCAAGCTACTAAATAATCTCGGTGGTGACCCTGCTTCAACTCTTTCCATAAGAAACTCCTTATGATCTTCCCAGTCCTATAAGACACTCTCACAAGAATTTAAGCTAAAGGTAATAGAATGCTACTCTCACAAAGAGAAAATAAGGCATGTGTTAAGGTAATAACAAGAGAAAATAAGGTGTGATACACCTATCAAGATGCCTAGAAAATCATTCTACCAATTGATCCTGAATGGAATCTCCTCCGGCACTGACGGATCTACCTTGAGGAGGTGGGGGTCATGTGGAACCCAACCACCACCACCCCCCACTCCCAAACTTTTTTTCTTCTCTCTTTACCTCAAAATTTGATCACCTCACCTTAAATATTACTCCCTCCGTCCCGGACTAAGAGCCCTACCTAGTGTTTGCACGCTTATTAAGAAAACACTAAGAAATGAGTGAACAATGGCAAGTGGGTTGGGGATATAATTGTCCAAAATACTGTTTATGATTCAAGTGGATAAAAAGTAGTGTAGTAAGTATTGGTTTATTTGTAGTTCTATGAAAAGAAGAAGGTATAAATGTCCAAAACACTATTCATTATTTGCCATTTTGGGAATAAAGCAAAGTAGGACTCTTATAGTCTGGGACGGACCAAAAGGGAAAGTAGGACTCTTGAAGTGGGACGGAGGTAGTAACTCGTCACTTACGGTGTTACCCCTAGAGAACACCTACTATTATATTGAACAAGGATGAGTCCTACACCCGGTCAATGCCTCATATTCATTAATCTCAAGGGAGGTTCTGTTAATCAACACAACACTCAACAAAACTGATCTTAGACCCTTATTGGACTCAAAAATATGAAGAATAAAAAGAAAAATAAGAAGATTCTTGAGGTTCCTAGGTTTAACTCCATCTGACAAGAAGATAGCTGTGTCGGACGCAGAATGTAGATGGAAATTCCATAAATACTCTCTTCGCCCCTCAAAAAGACTCACTGCTGGACGCCGGTCGTGGAAAGACAGAAGAGGAAGACCTTCAACGATCTTCTACGGGTCCAGTCGAAGCTATCGAGGAAGAGTAAAAGAGGAAGGCTGTGACTTAGCTCGGGAAAGCAAGCAACAACCTACTGGGGATATTAGCAACAATCATAAATAAAAAAAATGGAGAAAGAGGCATCCTTGGTGTAAACTCCTCCACGGACTAAATCAATCCAAAGCTCATCCATTAATAATGACACAGAAAGACTGAAGAAAAACACCCATGTACATTGCTGCCTCTAAATTTGATCTATATCCATTATTTCATTGAATTGAATCTTTTCCATAATAGCTTCTATTTTAGCCCCTTTCAACATAAGGCTTTTATATTCCAGGTGCATGAAGGGGAGTAATTGAAGTGCTCCATATAGCAATTATACCAATGTATAGATAAATTGAAAGCATGACTTATAGGCAAAATTTAACATAAAATAATGTAAGTTTGACTTAGGTCTGGATTTATAGTTCTAAAATGCATACCAATCATTGTTGTGGTGGTTGCTGTTGCTGAGAATTAGGCGGAGGTGGCATTCCAGGGCGAGGAGCCCCATACATAGGCATCCCGCTGCCAGGGGGAGGTGGCATTCTAGGAGGTGGAGCCATCCCAGGTCTTGGAGAACCACCAGGAGGAGGTGGGCCTCTCATCATTGGCGGTGGACCAACCATTGGCCTCTGGCCATACTGTCCAGGCGGAGGCACAGGGTACGAACCAGGTGGTCGAGAAGCGAACTGAGGTGGCATTTGAGGCGGGCCACGAGGCATCTGTGGAGGGGGGCCTTGAAACCCTCCCGGAGGCGGCAATTGACCGGGTCGAATAACTGGAGCATGCGGATAATTCATGGGCGGAGCAGACATCATCGGACGTGTCAATGGCTGCATCATACCAGGTGCAGGTCCACCGACGCCACGAACGGGACCGGAAAGACCAGGCTGAGCTTGAATTAGAGGAGCAGTAGGAACACCACGACCCGCAGCCCGACCGGATCCGGGACCAGCAAGAGCGGCAGCACCAGCAGCTCTGGCACGGTTCTCGTCGGGAGGCGGCGGGCCCTCCACGGTCATGGAGATAACTTCTTCGCCCCTAAGAAGGACGAGGCCGAGCGTGCGACGATCCTCACGCTCTTCGGATTTATTGGCGGACTTTTTGGCGGGGGGAAGCTTGCGAAACTCTTCGCAGTCGCCGAGGACGAGATTCATGTGACGGTCGAAGGCCATGAACTTGCCGACTAGTTGACGGCCGTCTTGTATCGTGACACGCATCCGGTAGTTAATGTATTGGAGCATTTTGGAGCTCTTGGACATCGACATTGTTGCCGATATGAGAAATTATCCGGCCGGCGAGGCAGAATTAGGGTTTCGGTGAAAGGCAGGGTTTAGAAATGAGTGCCGTTTGTGTGAGTATCGAGCGGGGTTTTCCCTCACCCTTAACTATACAGAGGGCAAAAATATTGCACATGGGGATAAAAAAAAAAAAAAAAAAAAGGGCAAAAATATCATTTGTGCCACCCAACTTTAACACTTTAATCATATAGGTCACCCAATTTTCAAAATATTCCACACACATTAATCACATATCACATAGGTCATCAAAATCTAAAAATATTCAACCTTGCCATCAACTAACTAACTAACAATATGTAAATGGCCCCAAAAATGGATTTCAAGTAACTTTTTCCGTTAGTTGCTCCCAAAATGTCTGTTATACCCTCAATAAATTACTATCAATAATATATTAAAATTGTAAAATATTCAATAAAAATCAATGTGATGTCTACAAAAAATTGAAGAAATGAGAAATTATACTTGAAATTTCTGATTTTGATTTCACTCTATTATTTTTTTTGTTCAATTTGCATTTTTTTCATTTTCAATAAAAAAAAATCAACAGAATCTTATTATACCCCTCAATTTTAAAATTATAATTTTCTTGTTCAATTTCTATGAACGTGTTTATATTTATAAAATTTTAAAATTGAAAATTTATGGACATTGTTTAAATTTTCAAAATACAACTTGAAATAGTAATTTTAAATTTTAAAGCACCAAGTTGCAATTAAAAGTTTAGATAATGCATATTAATATAAATTTATTTTTTAAATAAATATAATTTTTTTCTTAAAAATAGAAATGGTAATTCATAAGGGTATAAATGGGATTTTAAAACCAAATCAATATAAATATTTGGGAATTTGCCCCATAAGTTCTTTTTAGAACAAATCACTTCCCACTAAGTTTCTCATTGTATTAAAATGATCAGAAAATTCTTTTTACAAGTGAACTTCCAGTTTTGCCCTCACAACATTCTGAAAATATAATACAACATTTTGAAAATATAATACAACATTCTGATTATCTTTTAATTTTTTTTTTTAAAAAAAATATTATTTTTTTAAATTTTTTTTGAAAATATATTACAACATTTTGAAAATATATAATACAACATTCTGAAAATATAATACAACACTCTGAATATAATACAACATTCTGAAAATATAATACAGCATTTTGAATATAATACAACATTCTGATTTTTTTTTAATTTTTTTTTTGAAAATATAATACAACATTCTGAATATAATACAACATTCTGAAAATATAATACAACATTATGATTTTTTTATTTAAAAAAATTGTATTTAAAAATTTTTTTTATTAAAAAAAAAATTTATTAAAATTTTTTTTATTAATTTTTTTTTGAAAATATAATACAACATTCTTTGGGGGGTATTTTTGTCCAAAATGACAAAAATTTGATACGTTCATTTAAAAGAAACTTATTGAGCATTGATTTAAAAAAGAAAAAGAAACTTATGGGGCAATTACCCAATATTTTCATAAAAATAGAAATGGTCTCTAAATGAATATATAAATTTTATTTTAAAAGATACTTTGAAAATATACATTTTTATACATTTTAATGGCAAAAACGCATAAATATTTTTGTTATTAAGCATCTAAATATAATTTTAAAATAATAAAATAAATTTCGAATTTTTTATACAAAAAATTTAAAGACAGTTTCTTATAAAATAAATACTCCCTCCGTCCCATAAAACATTACCCCTTTTACTATTTTGGGCGTCCCACTTTAAAGTCCCACTTTCCTAAAAAGGAAATTTTTTAATACTTCTTTATTCATGGGACCCACTTGTCATACTCACAACACTTTTCAAATTTACTATTCTCTCCACTCATTCTCTCTCCTCCCACTCATAACACCTACTTTAATAACATTATTCCTTATTTTCCGTTCTCAACAGTAAAGGAGTAAAGTTTTATGGGACGGAGGGAGTATTTATTTTAGAACATTCTTTTATATAAATTTAAACGTTCTATTTTTAGGGACGAAGAAGAGAGGAGTAAAAAAAAATTAGGGGCCAAGTGTACGGCTGTGATCTAGTGGCTCTTCCATTTCCCGCGCAGAACCATGAAGTACTCCGTACTACAAAACCCTAGCCTCTCACTCTAAAATCTAAATAACCTCTTGGAGCTCAATCATTAGAGAATTGTTATATAAACCCGTAAAATTGTTGAGTAAACCCGTAATGCACAAATTACAATTATGCCATCAAATGAAATTACTTTTCCACCCCTAATTCATACCCCCATTATCCCACCTTCCCCCTAATCAATTTTTCACCCATCTTCCCCACCTTCCCCATTTTTCACCATTAATCTCACCCTCTTCATTTTTTTTTGCATAAAAAAATTACCTCCCTCCCTTTCCTCCTACTCTCATTTCTCAAACATCAAAAAATCACTACCTCCCTTTTCTCCTACATATAAATTTGTTAAACTTTTGATTTTTTTTCCGTTTTGCAAAAATTCGGTCAGTAGTGACCGAAATTCAGTTCAGGTTCGGCCACCCCCGGCCGAAAATATTGAAAAAGTTCGGCCACACCCGGCCGAAATTTTTAAAAATTAGTCTATTTTGAAAAGTTCGGCCACCCCTACGAAAATATTGAAAAGTTCGGCCACACCCGAAATTTTTAAAAAGTTCTATGGTTTGCCGAAATTTTTAAAAAGTTCGGTAGCACGAACCACCCAAATCCAGAATTTTAAATGCAATCGAACCGAAAATCGAAATTTCTCACACTCTTTCTCTAAAAATTAGTTGATTTATTCTTTTTTTCTTTCTCTCAAACTGATTCTCTCACTTTCTCTCTCTAAAAATGGTGGTGGGTGGTGTGGGTGAGAGAGTAAATGAAAGGGTTAATGGGTGTGGGTGTGGGTGTGTGAGTGAGTGGGGGTATAAAGGGAAAAGTGAGGGGTTTGTTTTAATTTTTTGGGGTGTTTTTAGCTTTACGGGTTTACTCAACAATTTTACGGGTTTATATAACAATTCTCCAATCGTTATTCAAACAAAAAATAAAACCCTAGTTTCTCTCTGCCGGCCGGCCGGCCTTCACTAGATTTCTCTCTAACCAGGTTTAATTTATTTTCTGCAATTTCTCGTCTTTTCTTATGCATTAGTATTAATTAATTCTTTTAGATTTTCTAAACGCAAAATCGAAAGATCTAAATTTATGTATTATTTTCTGCAATTTCTCGTCTTTTCTTATGCCTTCACTAGATTTCTCTCTTACCCACTCATAGCTTGTAGCACCAGATTGCCCTTTAATGATCATGGAATTACGTCCCAAAACAAAACTTGGCGTTGGGTCATTGATCGTTATGTTCCCCTGTCGTTTCTGTTTTCTTATTTCCTACATAACATAGTTAATTTGCTACATTAGGTATGGCAGATGAAGAAGAAACTGCCGATGCTTTTGCAAGGTATCTTAGCTATAATAATATACTACCGCCTATGAGTCTAGAACATTCCATGGCTCCATTTCTTGATTGCTTGAAGGTTTACAATGAAGAGAAAATCAAGATCAAAGGTATTTTGAGGAGTTTAGACGGACAGATCAGCATTTCTGCTGAGATGTTGAGGGACACTTCTTGTACTGAGTACCTATGCCTTAAGGTCCATTTCATCGATGAAAACTGGCAACTGAAGGAATGGGTTCTGCGTTATCATGCTCTTCCGGATGATGTCTTTATCACGGGCATCGAGAAGGGTCTTGCGGCTTGGGGCATTGAAGACAAGGTGTCGACAATTACTATTAAAACCCCCAATTATGTCGAGTATATTGATGAAATGGCAGAGACGGTGAAAGAACAGGTTCAAAAGAAAAAGACGCTTCAACTCGGTGGGAAGCTATTTCATGTGCACTGTTGTGCAGAGTTGCTTAATCAGATGGTGCAGGTTGCATTCAAGAAGGTGTCCAATACTATTGACAAAGTCAAAACGCTAATATCTTGGGGCAGGTCCGAACCTGTGTGGCATCTCACAATTTCTAGGCTTCAGATGGCTATTGATATGAATTCTGAGGGCGAGTTTGATTCTGTAGAACCGAGTGTTTTTACTGAGATTCCATCTGCGGAGGAATGGAAGGAAATTGAAGGTGTGTGTAAGGTCGTGGGTGTGATAGAAACCGTGACAAAGTTGCTTTTTCTAAACAAGAATCCAACTGCTTGTGACTTTCTTGGTAGTCTCGTGGAGTTGAAACTGCATTTGAGTAGTGAGGCTGATAAAGCAGATGATTTCCTTAAAAGGGTAATTGAGGAAATGGTAAAGAAGTTGGACAAGTACTTGAAAGATATGTTCTTGGTGCTGGCAATTGCTACAGTGATGGATCCTCGTTGCAAGATGCATTACATAAAATTCATTTGCACAAAAACTGAGGCAGGCAATGTTTCAACGATTTTAGAAGCCGTTCGTTCCCTTTACAGCAATTATTCTTCCGTCTCTAATCTCGAATGGAAAAGGGAAGAAGAAAACGTTACAGATAAACCCGAGGAAGGAGGTGATATAAAAGTCAAAGTCAACTCTACTTGCACCAGGGTAAAGAATGATCTTGACTTGTATTTGGATGATCCAGTGTTACCTTGGAGCCAAGATTTCGACATACTGAATTGGTGGAAAGTGTCGAATTCAAAGTATCCAACACTTGCAAGAATGGCTCGTGATCTGTTGCCGATTCCATGGTTGGTTATCAACTCCTACGATGCTTACTACACTGAGGAACGGATGGTTGATATGCATATGGCTTCGAAGGGGCAAAAATCCATGAATGCAGTGATGTGCACTCGCAGTTGGTTTTCTGATCGTTCTTGAGTGAACTGGGGTGACTGGAAGATTTCTGACATGATAGTGGCTTTTGTTTCTGCAGTTGCTTTGAAGAAGTTGATGTGTTCTGTTCTTTTTTTGGTTAATCTGTTAACAAGATTAATGTATTTTGGATCCTTATGTTAGGTTGCAGGAATATGAACATCAACTGTTTTTGAGTTCTCTCAACTTATCTATTATGAAGACCTTTATATTTTGTTCCTTTTTTTTTTTTACACCACCCTAAATTTTATTAATAAGCGAAGAAATTACAAATATGGTGAGGGGGGGGGCATGAACACCGAGAATGAAGTACAGTAAATTTTGTCTACAAATACCATAATGGTAAAATCCTTAACAGCTGGTTCATATTGCCTAAACAACAAGGAGTTCCCAGAACCAGAAGATTTGCAAAATATGCCAAGCATTTGGTTAAGTAAGGACGCCCATTTCGCCGGTGATTCACATGAACCCCTTATCCTCTCTAATGAGCACACTGACAATGGTATCTCTAATGAGCACACTATGCCATTGCAAGTGCAAAGACCTTATTAGACAGAGTAGTTTATAAAGTGACTTTTTTTAATTTACCAGAAAAGACAACTTTTTTTAAAAAAAAAATGGACACTTATTTAGTGTCAAACATACAATTCCTGTGTTATAAACTTGGATTTTGTCAGTGGTGAATACCTTCTGTTGTGCTTTCCGTTTCTTACATAACGTAGTAAACTTGTTTCATTAGGTATGGCAGATGATCGCGAATACAAGGAACTTGAAGTTGATTTAGAAACTTATTTCGCTAACGAGCCTGCTGATGACGATGACAACGATCGTGACAGTAGTTTTATAGTTGGTGAAAGCGACGCGGCTCAAGCTTTTGCAAGGTATCTTAGCTTTAGCAATAAACCCCTGCCTTTTAGTCCAGAACATCCCATGGCCCCATTTCTTGATGTCGGAAAAGTTGAGTCCGTGAAAGACGATTGCTCGAAGATTTACAACAAAGAGAAAATCAAGATCAAAGGTATATTGAGTAGATCAGCGTTTCTGCTGAGATGTTGAACAGTCCAACTGGTAGCGAATACATATGTCTTAAGACCATTTTATCGATGAAAACTGGAAACCGAAAGAATGGGTTCTTCGTTATCACCCTCTTCGAGACGGTGTCTGTTGAATTTCCGTACCTGAATTGGCGAACCACAAGTAATAATAATACAATATTATTATTACTTTAGCAATACTTACAATAGACACAATACAACTCTTAATGCACACTAATATAAGACCACCACACTAGATAATAGCCCAAAGGAAAAGGCCTCAATCTATCCTAGCTGCTGAACGGTAAATTTTATTGGCAAGACACGGTTTATACAAGGCACATGAAAATGACTTAACTGCCCTCATATATAAAGTAAAACCCTCTCAATTTCTCTCATTCCCTTCAACACCGTTCACCAGCTTCTCTTTGAAACTCCTCTTTACCTAATTTTAGTATATCGAACTTTATGTATCGTAGGTGTAATTTGCACTAGTTTAATTGATGCTGTTTATGCTTTGAATTGCGTGATTTTGGATTGGAGCTTTAGTTGTTTTACCAGAATCTAGGGTTTTCCTAATGTTCATCAGTGTGAAGGAGGCGGTTCCCCACAACTTGAATTGAACTATCGGCTTTGACCGGAACAGATCCATCTGCGGGCAGCACCCACCACCAGCGCTCTCTCCCATTCTCTCTATCCCGTTCGATTACCGTGCTCTCTCTCTATAACTCTATCTTTCTCTCTCTTCAACTACTCCTTGATGAACTGGGTTTGAAATTTGAAAGTGTGATAGCATCACACTTAGCCAAGTCAAAAGGTTGACTTAATTATGTTTTGTTACTTTCTTTTTTAATTAAATTATGTAAATATTTTATTTATATTCACTAACCTATTAACCGAAAATTGTTATCTGTTTAGTATTATTTTGGTGATTTAATTAGGGCTCTCTTATGGATAAATGAAGACTTGAAGTGATAATGAAGATTGAAGAGATAGAAGTTCATTATCCAAGTTTATCCTTACCCGTTAGCTTGGAGGTCCTTGGTTATAAATACAAGTCCCAAGGCTGAGAACAATATACGGAATTATACACTCTGAAAGGCTGAAGAAATATAGACTTGAGAGGAGTGTTTTTATAAGAGAGTTCTTTTGGTTATTTTAGTTATTCTCTTATTATTTCTTTGTAATCAAGTTCAAAAGTGTTTTTTAATAAGAGAAGTTTATTGTCTACAGCATACTGCTGTAGATAAGTATTAAATCTGTGTTCATTTCATTTCTGTTTTAATATTCCGCTGTGTTTCACTGTTGTGCTAGTGCTGGTGCGATAGCATCAGGACTCACATCAGTCTACTGTGCACTTCCTAGCCGCTCCATTTCTTTCAATTGGTATCAGAGCTTTTCTCGACTCTACTGAGTGAGATCCAAGGAAGAGTGGTCATTATGGAAGGACACTTGAGTCAATACCGTCCCCCGGTTTTAGATGGAACTAACTATCCCATCTGGAAAGCTAAGATGCGTCTCTTCATCAAAGCAATTGATGAACGAGCATGGCTTAGCATTATTATTCCATGGTCCCCTCCTAAGGTTGAAATGAGAAATAAAGAAGAAGATGGTGAAACCTCCGAAAAGGTGTATAAAATTAAACCTGAGGAAGAATGGACCACAAATGAGGTCACTAGTGCAAACTACAATTCCAAGGCTCTTGGTGCTATTTCAAGTCATGTGGATGAACACATGTTTAGACTTGTTTTAAATCAAAATATAGCAAAGAAAGCCTGGGATATTTTGCAAGCTCACTGTGAGGGTGATGATAGTGTCAAAGCCACTAGGTTGAGAATTCTCATGACCAAGTTTGAAAACTTGAGGATGAATGAGTCTGAGGACATAAAAAGTTATTCTGCTAGAATAAGAGAAATTTCAAATGAATGTCTCTCACTTAGTGAGCCTATTTCAAATGCTAGACTAGTATGCAAAATGTTAAGGACTGTCACTGATAAGTTCAACATTAAAATAGCTGCCATTGAAGAAGCAATTGACACTGCAACTACGGCTCTAGATACTCTTGTGGGTAAGCTAACCATGTTTGAATTGAACATTTCTATTCAAAGAACAACATAAAGCCGAAAGTGTTGCTCTTGCTTCGCTCTTTCTAAAGCATCCTCAATTCCAAAAGAAATTGAGGAAATCTCAAATGAAATTGATATTTCAAATTTGGAAAATGAAGATGTTGCTCTTTTGACTAAAAAATTTACTTCTTTTCTTAAAAATAAAAGAGACAACAAATTTCCTTCTAAGAAACCAACTAATTTTGATAAATCAAAAGAGGATAATGAGAGTACTTTCAAGAAACCCACTAGTTTTTCTAAAAATAGATCTGAAACAGTTCAGTGTAGGGCCTGTAAAGGGTTTGGGCATTATGCAAATGAATGTGCCAATACTCAAGAAAAAGGGGATGAGCCTAAGTGCGACCCTTAGTGATAGTGAGGACGAAGATGAATCGCTAAACTTAGCAATTATGGAAATCTCGCCTCCAAATCATGAACATCAATCTGATGTAGCTTCGTATGTTATCACATCTACTATCACATCTTCGAATCTTTTATAAACTGTTATACCTCTTCACCGAAAATGTAAGTCCGAAAATGAAGAAGAAGATAATGAAAACTATAACGAGCTACCGGATGCCTATGCCGAACTATATGCCGATTGGGAAAAGCGTGTTGAAAAATTGTTGTCTTTGAAAAGGTAATCGAAAAACTCTCTACCGAATTATCTAAAGTTAAAGATGAACCGACAAATGTATCCACCGAAAATGATAAACAAAAAGATTCTATAGCCAAACTTGAGGTCATGCTCACTAAACGTGACATTGAGCTTGAGAAAACAAAACCGAACTCACAGAGGCCAAGAAAACTTTTGAAAAACGGACACTGGAAAGGCAACTCTTGATGAGATTCTCAAAGTGAGCAAGTTTTCAAAAACAGGTCTTGGTTTTGAATCGAATTTTTAAGAGAGGGAGAAAGTAGTTCCTCAAAACCTAAAACTTTTTATAACCAAAAATCATCAACCAAAAAGAAAAGATTTGTGTGCCATTATCGCTTCTTATCAGTCATATAAGACCATTCTGTTACAAGAGGATTCGTGATCTGGGAAAGATGTTCCTCGGCATGAGCGAACGAATGCTATCACATCACAACTCACATCGCCAAAACCCGGTCGCCTCGTATGGGTTGAAAAGAAAAACATGGAATGCAAAGTAGTGTTTACCTCCCTCAAGAGCAAGATTGCTAGCTCATGGTACTTCGATAGTGGGTGCTCAAGGCACATGACTGTAATGCCGAATTTCTCACTGATTACGTCACTATCAAAGGAGGGAATGTAAATTATGGGGGAGGAGCACAAGGTAAGATTGTTGGAAAAGGTACTTTATGTGTAAATGACATGCCCAAGCTGAAAAATGTCTATCATGTAGAAGGACTGAAAGCTAATTTGATTAGTATAAGTCAACTATGTGATGACAATTTACATGTCAATTTTGACAAACATGAATGTAAAGTGTTTGATAACACTAATAAATGTTTGTTCACCTAGTAAGGTCTCGTGGATAATTGTTACAAATTTGGTGACAACTTATCCTGCCTTAGCTCCAAAACAAATGAACTTGAACTGTGGCATCAAAAATTAGGACATGCTAGCTATAGGAAAATAGAAGAATTAGTTAGGTTTGATGCTGTTAAACACTTGCCCAAGCTCGACTTTAAACAATCTAGTGTGTGTGGTCCTTGTCAGAAGGGGAAGCAAACCAAAGCTTCTCATCCAAAAGTGGATCAAAGTTCCACGTTTGAAATTTTAGAATTAATACATACTGATCTTATGGGACCAATTGAGGTTGAAAGCTTAGGTAAAAAGAAATATTCATTTGTTTGTGTAGATGATTTCTCTAGGTATACTTGGGTGCTTTATTTAAAAGAAAAATCAAGCACTCGAAGTATTTAAAGTATGGTATAAAAAGGTGAAAAACTTGTATGGAAAGAAAGTTATCAAAATTAAGTCCGATCATGGAACCGAATATGAGAACACATTGTTCTCAAAGTTTTGTGACTCCAAAGGAATCACCCATGATTTTTCAGCCCCTAAAACTCCTCAACAAAATGGAGTTGCGTAAAGAAAAAATCGTACTTTACAAGAGATGGCCCGTGTCATGCTTAGTTCTAAGAACATCTCTAAACGATTTTGGGGTCAAGCACTTAACACCGCATGTCATATAGGAAACAGAGTTTATCTTAGGGTTGGATCAACCATGACCCCTTATGAAATACTCCTCGGTAAAAACCTACTCTCAAGTACTTTCATGTCTTTGGGTGCATATGCTATGTTCTAAATGATAGAGATTATCTATCTAAATTTGATTCCAAGAGTGACAAAGTCGTTTTTCTTGGATATTCCACAAATAGTCGTGCATATAGGGTTTACAACCTTAGAACTAAAACCGTTATGGAATCAATTAATGTTACATTTGATGATACCGCCGACCTAAATATAAAATCTCTTGAAGATGATGTCTCGTATTGTATAGAGACAATGCAGAAACTCGTAATCAAACCGAACAGATACAAAGAAATGGATCAGAAAATGATGCAGGTACTGATGCAAGCACATCATCACCTACATCCGAGCAAACAAAATCTGGTGCTGAATCTGAAGACTCTGAATGTGAAGAAGAAAAGTTGGATAGGACTAAAGACATACCCAAATAGAGCTGAAAAGAATCACCCAATATCTCAAGTAGTGGGTGATGTAAACGAAAAAATTAGCACAAGGGAAAAGCCTAGTGGTCAACTACCGTGAGTCAGCCGGGCTAAGCCGTGTTGAATCTCAAGTAAACAAGGTTAGTTCATGTTGTTTTGTTTCTAATATTGAACCAAAGAATGTTGTAGAAGCCATGAAAGATGATAATTGGATTATTGCCAAGCAAGAAGAACTAAATCAATTTGAGAAAAATGAAGTATGGACTTTAGTTCCTAGGCCTATAGGGGAAATGTAATAGGAACTAAGTGGATCTATAAGAACAAAACTCGATGAAAATGGTCAAATTACCGTAAATAAAGCTAGGCTTGTAGCACAAGGTTACACCCAAGTAGAAGGAATAGATTTTGAAGAAACTTTTGCTCCCGTTGCTAGGATAGAATCAATTAGACTTTTACTTGCCATCGCTTGTTACTTGGACATCACTTTACATCAAATGGATGTTAAGAGTGCCTTCTTGAATGGTGTCCTAAATGAAGAAGCCTATGTTGAACAACCTAAGGGCTTCACTGATCCCCACTTTCCTGATCATGTTTATAAGCTTAAAAAGGCCCTATATGGATTAAAACAAGCCCCTAGAGCTTGGTATGGGAGGCTAACTGAACACCTCATACAAATGGGATTTAAGAGAGGTGAGGTAGATAAAACCTTATTTATTTTAAAAGAAAATGTAGGAATCTTAGTGGCCCAAATTTATGTTGATGACATTGTATTTGGATCATCTTCTAAAGATATGTTAGACTACTTTGTCACAAGTATGACCACCACCTTTGAAATGAGTATGGTTGGTGAATTAACCTACTTTCTAGGACTTCAAATAAAACAAAATAAGGAAGGAATTTTTATCTCTCAAAGTAAATATGCCAAAAACTTGGTTAAAAAGTTCTCTCTTGACAATGCCTCTCACTTTAAAACCCCTATGGGATCTTCCCAAAAGTTGTGCAAAGATGAAAATGGTGAGGATGTTGACCCCACCTTATATAGAAGCATGATTGGAAGCTTGTTGTACCTTTCAGCAAGTCGACCAGACATCATGTTTAGTGTGTGCTTGTGTGCTAGATATCAAGCTTGCCCCAAATTATCCCACCTCAAAGCTGTCAAAAGAATCATTAGATATGTAGGTGGAACTATCAATTTAGGGCTAAGCTATACTCGAGAAACCAATACAAATCTGGTAGGATTCAAGACTCGACCGGGCAGCAACACCGATGATAGGAAAAGCACAACCGGAGGTTGCTTTTATCTTGGAAACAACTTAGTATCTTGGTATAGTAGAAAACAAAACCGTGTATCCCTTTCTACCGCCGAATCGTAATATGTGGGCTGTTGGGAGTTGTTGTTCTCAACTCCTTTGGATGAATCAGATGATTAAAGATTATGGTCTTAAAAGTAAAATCCTAACTGTTTTTTGTGATAATCTAAGTGCCATAGAAATATCAAAAAATCATGTTCAACACTCACGTACTAAACATATTGACATTAGACATCATTTTATTCGTGATCTTGTTGAGCAAAAAATTATTAGCATGGAATCAATTAGCACTGAAAAACAGTTGGCTGACATTTTCACCAAAGCCCTTGATTTTCAGAGGTTTTCCACTCTAAGGAAATCTCTGAGTTTGTGTGCAATATAATGATGTGATCCCCCGTATGATCACATCATAACTAACACCTGTATTTTACAATTCTAACAAAAAAAAAAAATTTTTTTTGCATGATTTATCTCAGTGTGGTCACTTGTATTACATCTTTGTTGTGTTTCCTCTCTGAATTGTGAATCCTTCTTATATAGAAGTCAACAACTGTTGACTCTAACATTATCTTACTAGATGTCTCTTAGTGGGTGCAAAAATAAAAAAAAATAAAATAAAATGTTTGGGAAACAGCTACTCCATCCATGGTATAGAGTCATTTCAATGTGATCAAAATGACTTCAAGAGAAAGTTTGAGTCAAATTGATAAGATCATTCGAAAGAGGGCTATCCATGAGTTTAAGAAGAGTGAAAGCTACCCATAATATATTTTTCCACGAAAAAAAATTGTATGTGGAAGCATTCTAGAGGCCAAGCAAGACAAGATTCTGATTCATTGACTTTCTTAGAGAAAATGCGTACCTTGATGTAATCACATACTATGCCACACATATACTGAGATTTATCCTTCACATGTGTGTAAATTATGCATCATTAGTTTTTAAAATTTTTTCTGTCAACCTGGTCCTTGGTGAAAATCCCAATCAAATGCTTTTCTACTTTGAACTGATTTTTGTTAAATGAATTTTATGCTCAACAAAATTACCTAAATTTTTTTTTAAATGTCCATATGTTTAGGGGGAGTATAAGTCTGTGGATTTTTTATATACATCTATGGTATGTACATTATCTAGAAATAAAATTTTATCTTTATCATCTAAATTCCCAAAGTTGCTAAAGAACTCTTTTACTCCAAGTAGTACAACCGGCCAAAGGGAATTAGGATTAGCTTAGTTCAAATACAATTGAGACTCTACAGTGACCTAAGCTTAGTAGGAGTTAATGATGTGCTATCACATCAAATAAATACCATCTCTCCCTTCTCATTAAACCCTCACCGGCCTTAAGAAAACAAAATTCAAAACCCTTAGAAATTCCAAAGCCTCGTTCTATTTACTCCTCTATCCATGGCGTCTCCGACCAATCCCTCCTCTCCGACTGCCAATCGCTCGCCCCCGCCATCTCCGGTGGCCCCAACCGAAGCTGCTGTGGAACTGTTCGTTGACACCGAAGCTTCCCCTGTATCTATGTCGCTCCCAGGTCCTCAAGACAATGCCATTGATGCCGATAATCCCGGGATTTGAAGTCGCCGGGAGCAATGGCGGGGCCGCCAGAGGCCCTAACCGGTCTTTGCGGCAAAGGGGTTTTTCTCCCAACATGGGGACTACACTCCTAAGGTACGCCCTAATATGGCCGAACCAGATTTCATTGAAGATGATGATGAGGAGTATGATCCCACCGCCGATTTGAAGAGGAAGAGAGGAAAACAACGGCTAGTGGCTCTGGTAGTTCGTCCGGTAAGCCTCGTGTCTCAACGAAGGAAATATTTGGGTGGACCGACCGTTTATTCAAGCGAATCGATGAGGGTGATGCCGAGGCCTTTAAAGTTGTGTCCGTAAAAGCTCACCAATAGATCTTGAGGAACCGAAGGAAGTCATGAGATAGTTGATTCTCGCCGCCAAGACCTAGGTGACATCTTCCCTCATGTCATTGTGATGCCTGGGGATTTGCCACCTAGTAAGATCTCCACACCTCAGCTGTCCCCTATTGATGCTACCAAAGGTACCACTACATCTCCAACTCCATCACCTCCTACCATCTCGCCTGTAGCCCCCGCTCAATCATCTCCTGCAACTCGGGTACTCCTGGGGCACACTCTGAGACTGGTGAGGTTGAAGAGTATGATGAATCTGAGCATATCCCCCTTCAAGCTCTCTTGGACCTAAAGAAAGGCAAAGGCAAGGTGAGACAAGCAAAGGCCAAAGCTGCTGGGACTATCTCTGCCCAAGCATCTGACATTGGGTCAGATGATGATGAAGCTGAGGATGAAACTTTTAGACTTGGGAGGGATGAGCTTGAAACTGAAAAGAAGGATGCTGCTGAAGATGTACTCACATATGCATCCTCACCTAGAAGGAGCTTGAGATTGTCTGGTCCCTCCAAAGCTGTTCTGCCTAAGCCTAGGCATTCCCCAAGAACTAAGCCATCTGCAAGAAAGGTAAGCCCCCACTCTCCTGAGAAATATATGTCTAAGTCGGTTAAGGAAAGGTTTGGGTTCTTTAGAAAGAAAGGGTTTTTGGTTGAGAGGGTCATTGACAAAACTTTTGAGGATGTTGGTATGAAAAGATTTCTGGAAGAAAAAGGACTCTTACACTCTGTGTCTTACCCCACTTTCTATTACCCTTCACTTGTTAGTGAATTTTATGCTAATCTTGTCCAATCAATCCAAGACCCTAGGTCTGATAGTTTTGAAAGGGTGAATGTCCGTGGTCAAAGTGTTTCTTTCTCTCCTGCTATGATCAACATTTTCCTCCATTCTCCCTCTCCTCACATCCTTCCACCCATGGCACCAAAAAATGATATTGCCAAATCTATAACCAATGGACTTGACACCACATGGCACACACAATTCAAATGTACCATGCTCACCTCCTTGTGTGGTTTCTTATTCAAAATTTCAACTTTCAACTGGAAACCATCTTCCAACAAAAACATTGTTACAGTTCCTCATGCTGACCTAATCTATAGAATTTTCAATGGTATTGAGTTCAACTTGGGTGAAGTTATTTTTGGTAGTATTGTTCAGTTTGCAGAGAAAGAGCTTCCCTCGGACCTTCCTTTCCCTTGTTTAATTACTGGTTTGTGCTTGAAACAAGGAGTAGAAATTCTCATGTCTGATAGGTCTGTGGATAAGATTGAACCTTTTAACATCCAACCTGTGTTAGAGTGTCCCACAAGGACTGTAGATCTTCCTGTAGCATTCCCAGATGATCCAGTAATTGATGCCCAAGATGTGGATGAAGATGAACCAGTTGATGCTACTGATGATGTACGTGCATCTCCTTCACCACCTGTGGATCTATTAAAGGTAATCACAGATGAAGTCAAGTTTTTGGAGAGGTGGATGCTGAATACGAGGGTGCAATTCAAGGAAGTTTCAGCTAGGAGGAACAAATTATTGGCTGCAAAGGATGCGCTTTCGATCAAAAAGGGGAGCTAGTTCAAGCCGTGTGTTTCAAGATGTAAGTCATGATTTTAGGTGGGAATTACTCGCGTAAACTCAAGAAGAAATGGACGCCAACCCAAATCGAAGTGGAGCAGACCCGTAGGCCGAATGGGTTATGATGTGGTTTATGGTTTATGTCTCAAAAACAATTTTAATTTCTTGTTTTTTGAACAATGGTGATTTGCTTTTGCTTGGTTTGGTTTAGTTTGTTTTGGACACGTGTTTGAACATGGTGGCTTATGGTTTTTATTAGCTAGTTTTTAGGGGAGCATTCGAGCTCTCCATCTCATATCATGTTTTGGATAATGTTTAGCTTATTGTGTTAATATATATTATGCTTCGAGATTTGTTTTTGAACGTAAAGCAACAAAACAGGGGGAGATTGAAAGTGTGATAGCATCACACTTAGCCAAGTCAAAAGGTTGACTTAATTATGTTTTGTTACTTTCTTTTTTAATTAAATTATGTAAATATTTTATTTATATTCACTAACCTATTAACCGAAAATTGTTATCTGTTTAGTATTATTTTGGTGATTTAATTAGGGCTCTCTTATGGATAAATGAAGACTTGAAGTGATAATGAAGATTGAAGAGATAGAAGTTCATTATCCAAGTTTATCCTTACCCGTTAGCTTGGAGGTCCTTGGTTATAAATACAAGTCCCAAGGCTGAGAACAAGATACGGAATTATACACTCTGAAAGGCTAAAGAAATATAGACTTGAGAGGAGTGTTTTTATAAGAGAGTTCTTTTGGTTATTTTAGTTATTCTCTTATTATTTCTTTGTAATCAAGTTCAAAAGTGTTTTTTAATAAGAGAAGTTTATTGTCTACAGCATACTGCTGTAGATAAGTATTAAATCTGTGTTCATTTCATTTCTGTTTTAATATTCCGCTGTGTTTCACTGTTGTGCTAGTCTTTGGTGCGATAAAGCATCGTGACTCACATCGCCCATCGCACTTCCTAGCCGCTCCATTTCTTTCAAAATTGAAGTGCGAAATAATGTTTCTGGACTGTGATTATTTCGTGTAATTTTACACGAGATGTTTCACAACATATCGTGTAAAATTACACGAAATGGTTCCAAAAATTTCGTATATAGGCACACGAAACACAATGGAACAATGTTTAGGTTGTTTCGTATGCCTATACACGAAACTGGTCCTTCTATCTCATATGAAAATGCACGAAATAATTGTTAATATTTCGTGTAAATCTACACGAAATAACTCAATACATTTCGTGTATTTTCATACGAAACATATCTGACAACGTCGTGTATAATCACACGAAACGTCTGCATACGGGAGGGACATTTTTGTCCATTTTCCGTGCCTTGCAAATAAGGTGTCTTGCAAATAACCACGCCCCTGCTGAACTCACTCCAGTTTACTATAATTACACAATTTGGGGAAAACAACCTTATTTATAGGCAACCTAGGTCGGTTAAGGAAATTACCAACATTCTCCCGATCTTCTACCAAGGCGGCGTCGGCTCTTCAAGTCTGGAAGCTTCCCCGTTCTTCTTTAATGGCGGTGGCCATGGATTCTTCAATAGAGTTCTTGAAATGTCCAGATTCTTCCATGATAGAGTACATGGGTGGGATTAATGGAGAAGTCTCCGGAAAGTTCCCGACCGGTGAGTCGGTGTGACATGCGTACCCTTTACAGCAATTATTGCTCCGTCTCTATTTCTAATCTCAAAAGGAAAATGAAAGAAGAAAACTCTACAGAGAAAGCCAAGGAAGAAGACCACGCGAAAATCAACTCTTCTTGCAGCAGCCAAAAGAATGATCTTGACTTGTACTTGGAGTATCCAGTGGTTTCTTGGACCCAGGATTTCAACGAACTGAATTCTAATTGATCTAAATGTCATTAATGAATACTCCCTCCGTCCCGGGGCAAATTTTGTGTCTTGCGTGGAAATTAATAAAAGTGATGTAGGAAAGAGAAAAAATGTATAGTTAAATAAATGTTGTGAGTAAAAAGTGATGTAGGAAAGAGAAAGTGGGGTAGGGAAAAATTAGTGGATATTTATTGTGAGAGTATGACAAGGGATCCTACAAATAAAGAATTAATAAAAAAAAATTTATTTTTGGATTGTGCCCTTTCAAATAGGATGCCCGAAAAAGAAATTTGTGCCCTTTCAAACGGGACAAAGGAAGTATTAATGAATGGCGTTAATGAGAGCCGCCGAGATGCGAATGGAGGGTCCAAATTGCGGGCCCACAGAACTGCCATTCAGTTCAATCACACCGGCCCCGATACCTCCCTCTATTTGTATTACTCCCTCCGTCCCAATTTAAATGTTCAAAAATGGGTTCGACGCGAAAATTAAGGAAAGTGAGGTAGGAAAGAGAAAAAGTGAGGTAGGAAAGAGAAAAAGTTTAAATGTTGTGAATATGAAAAATTAAATAGGAGAGAGAATGAGTGGGAGGAATAGTTAGGAGAGAGAATGTTGTGAGTGTAAAAGTAAAGTAGGAGAGAGAATGAGTGGGTGGAATAGTGAAAAAAATTTCCTTTTTTGGAAATGAGACATTTTAAATGGGACGCCCAAAATGAAAAGTTTGAACATTTAGATTGGGACGGAGGGAGTATTTTTTTAATATAAAATTAACATTTTCTTCTGAAACACTATTCACTTGTCGGTAGATTCGTGCAAATCCAAAGTGAATATGAATTGTACTCGGTTGTCCGAACTAACTCTGAATTTATGCTTTTTTTTTTTTTTAATTTCACTGGAAACACACACTAAGCAATTAACAAAATGAAGACGTAATCACAAATATTAAAATGTACAGAATTCGAATTCTGATGATGATGAACTTATTACTTGAAGGAGATTTAAGAACAAAATGATGAAATTGATCATAAAAATAAAGTTTTTAAATAAGCACCTTTTTTTTTTTCCACTACTCACACACATACACACATGCACGCACAAAAGCGCCTAGGAGATAGGAGATAAATTCTAGGGAGAGAAAGCTTTCCCTCTAACTCCTGGGGGGATCGAACTCATGACCTCCAGGTTGGAAGCCATAAGCTCAAGCCAACAGGCCCAATCCCTAGAAGTTAGAGGGAAGACTTTCTCTCCCTAGAATTTCCTAGGCGCTTCTATTAGTGTGTGTGTGTGAGTAGTGAAAAAATAAATAAATAAGCACCTTTATTTCCATTTCCGATGGGTTCCGAGGAGTAGAACCGTCAATTTGGTTTGGACCCGTCGAGCCGACCTGCCCCGTCATGCAATAATGGTGAGTTGGGTTTTAAAATTATTAATCCAAATAAAAGTGGGCTAATTTGGGCTGGCCCATATAGGTGCGGGCCAAAACGGGTTATGAACGGGCCGGAGTGGGCTAGTCCACTATATTTTTTATATTTTTTGGCCACAAAACAACATCATTTTTAAGTGAAAATTCTGGGGCTACATCGACTTTGTGGACTCAATCCGTGAATCGTTAATTGAGAGAGACTCGAGAGAAGTAGAGAACAGAAACGGAGAAACCCTAAGTATACGTCGCCGCCCTCGTCGTCGTTTCTATCACCGTCGGTGCACTCCATCACGACCACTAATTCGTTGTCGTTACTGTCTCCGATACACACACATGTATATATCTCTCTCTATCTTCATTTTTATTGATATGAATCTTTATTTCTTGGATCATGATTTATCTGTCTTTGTTTGTAGCAATTTGTGTAAAGTTTACTTGTGTTGTCTGATTGATAATTAGTTTATATTGATATGAATTTTTGTTTGTGTTTGTTTAATTGTTATGATTTTTGTTATCTTTTGAGATATTAGTTTGTTTGACTATTATGATTTTTTGTTATCAGTTATTCCCAATTTCAAGCATAAATTTTATTTATTTGATTGACCCGCATGACTTTTCTGGCCCATCAACCCAAGGTGGATTGGGTTGAGATGACATATTTTTAGCGGGCTAGAAATTTGGACAATTCCATCCCGCCCCATTTAATGACGGACTTTGACGGGTTGAATCCGCCCGCCAACCCGTGTAGTGACAGCTATAGTTCAGAGTCAATGAATAAATTGTGATGCATTTAATGAGTTAATTTATAAGTAATAATTAAATTATTTTAAACATGAATTGCCATTTTAAAAGTATATAAAAAGTGAAGTATGGAACTTCTAGAATGGGCATTATACTAAAAGTCAAAGGGTAGAATGGGAATCTGGAAGTTGGCAGGAAAATGGCCTACTTATATTTCATTTTCAGGAGCGTTTCCCTTCCTATAAATTGACCAAACCCTACAACTTCATAATTTTCCAATCAACGCTCTCTCTCTCTCTCTCTCTCTCTCTCTCTCTCTCTCCTGAAAATCGCTGTTTCATAACACAATCAATCTATCAACAGATCGAGAATTCTGGGTTTCGTATTTCTTTGAATGATTGTGAAGATTAAGGATATGGTAGCAGAAGCCGAAATTTTATGTGAACAGAGCATCTCTGTTCAATTTAGTCTTTGTGCCGCCAAATCTGACTCCGTCGTCGCTGCCGCTACCCTCCCCATCCCGATCGCTTCCGACGCCGTCTCAATCGATTTCTCCCTACCCGAATCGGTATATATCGAATTTTTCTTCATGTGTTTTTTTTTGTTAATTTGGCTAATTGATTGTATTTGACGTGAGATGTGTGCTTTTGATTCTGAGGCTAGGTTTTTTCATAGAAACGTGTTTTTGGTTGATTGAATTATTTTATTGTTGAATTTTTCTTATTAATTTGTACATGTGTAGGTTTTCTTATGCTTATTTTTTTGGATTGGGGGTTAGGTAATCTCCAACGGTTACAGAATTTTTGATTGTTGGTATTCCATGTGGTTCTTGGTTTGAAGTGATTGGACCCACTGTTCTTACTAGTTACCTGGTTTTTGGTTGCTATTGCATGGCGTATTGAGTTGATTGTTAGGTTTCTCAAATTCACTTATGTGATGTAGAGTATAAATAGTTTGAGCAGCTAGGTTATGGGAATCTGCTAAAGGAGCTAATTGGGATCTAAACAGTTAGAAAATTTGTCTAAAATTTGTATACCCCTGGTGGATTGGCTTAATGTACGTATTTTTATAAGAAGCTCAGGTTTGCAAATCACATTGACTACATATAAACTGTTAAGAGGCTTAGAGATATTTGATCTGATAAGATGCATGGGGGAGGGTTACTGATACTCTGAGAGTAGACTCTTTCAAGCATATTAATATGCAAGTTAGATAGTCTTTTGGATCATCTTTTTGGGTTTCTCGAGTTGTTTTGTTGCTTCTGATGGGAACTTTCAGATTCAGCTGGTTTTGCAGGTAGAGTCTATGTATCATCAGTGTGCAGGGTACTTCTTTGTTGTTTTATTTTGACTCAATACCATATTTATGAAGTGTTAAGATTATATGGTCCATTTGATGGTTATGATTTCATTTACATGCTAAAGCACAGTTAAATTATTGATAGTTGATATGGTTTCTTATCTCCTTTCAGATTTTTTTTCAGATGTGCTAACTTTTAATTTTTCTTGTTATTAGGCCGAGAGCTGCCCAACTAGCATCCAGACCGCACTGGTCGACTCTCCTGCAAAAAGATTCATCCCCAACATTCGTTCTGGTAGTCACACAGACATTGGACCTCGTAGATCCAACGAGGATGAACACATTCAAATCGACGACTTATCTACCCATTTGGGATCTCTTTACAAGTGGTCTCTACCAAGTTCATTTTATGCTGTATTTGATGGCCATGGCGGTGCTGATGCAGCAACATATGTCAAAGATAATGCAATGAGATTATTTTTCGACGATTCTGATCTGCCACAGACTTCTGATATAAATAATGCCTTTTTAGAAGAACTGGAGATTTCTCATCGCAAAGCATTTTTACTGGCGGACCAAGCTTTGGCAGATGAATGTAGTGTTAGTGAATATTGTGGAACAACAGCCATAACTGCACTGATTCTTGGAGAACATTTGCTAGTAGCAAATGCAGGTGACTGCCGGGCAGTCCTTTGCAGGAAAGGGGTTGCTTTGCCCATGTCTCAAGATCATAGGCCATCTTACTTGTCGGAGCAGAAAAGAATTGAAAAATTAGGCGGTTTTATTGAATACGGCTATCTAAATGGTGAACTTGCAGTCACCCGAGCACTTGGAGACTGGTATATGAAAACACCCTCAGGCTCTGAATCTGAATCGCCCCTGACTGCAAATCCAGATGTTCAGCGGACTGTGCTGACTGAGGATGACGAGTTTTTGATTATTGGCTGCGATGGAATTTGGGATGTAATGTCGAATGAAGAAGCCATTAGATTGGTTAGGCGGGAGCTAAAGTTGCATAATGACCCACAACTGTGTGCTAAAGAACTGGTGAATCAAGCTTTAAGATTGGATACGGGTGATAATCTTACTGCAATTGTGGTGTGTTTTTCTTCTGCTGATCGTCAGGTTGAGTCGTCTCCTCGTCAGAGACCTAGGTTCAGATGTTGCATGTCGGAAGAGGCCCGAAATAGGCTTAGGGGCTTGCTTGAAAGGAATTAAAATGAAGAAGCTGGTGGTTTTTCATGTATTGTTGTTGTAGTCTCTGTTTATGGCTGCTTCAGATGAGTTAGAAAAAGTAGCTAGAAATTTTGTAGAAGGTTTTTTTTTTTTTTTCCCTATTTAATATAAGATTTTATCTTTGTGAGAGGTACATCTATCTTAGTTTCTAATCTGTGTTATGTGTTTTTATTAAACTAGTATATTTAATTATTGTATTTTCTTATATATATGTTTCAATTAAGCCCACACACACACACACACACACACACACACACACACACACATATATATATATATATATATAAATAAATAAATAAATAAATAAATAAATAAATAAATAAATAAATAAATAAATGAAACCTAATCCAAGAAAGTTTCTCCACCAAGCATGCAACTATAAGGACACCATTGTTCTTCCAACCCTTTTGGATAAAGATGTGGAATGAATGGCTTCAAAATGGGTGTGGGTAAATTTCCACTCCACCTTTTTACTCTTCCTAAGATACAGTTCAATTCCTCCTGAATTAGTAGTAAAGCCACTCTCATTCTCGATGAGCGTTAAAAGTCGATTTCTCTACTCGTATCATGACATGTGACATTATCAATAAAAGAAAGAAAAAGATATGGTTTAAATTTTTAATTGATGAGCAACAATTATCGTTTTTCAAGATGATTGAATGTAGCTATATAACCATGCGATAACACCTACTCTCAATTAAAATAAACAAACATAGATATACTTTAACATGTGTTGATTATAATAAATGTTGAATAACCTTCCTAAATTATACACATTTAAAAGAAAAATAAAAAATAAAATACAAAGTGCAAAATTATGTTGCCAACTAAACTAATGAATATTCATCTTTTTAAAAAATAAATCTCGTATTAAAGATTTTTTAAAAAATGGAGTATTTATGGAGAGAATATTTAAAAGGGACCGTTATTATGAAAGAAAAAAAAAAGTGGTACGAACGGGGGAGTAGGTAAATAAATAAAAAGGCACCCTTCCTTCAATTTTGACATTCTAAAAAAACTGAAGAAGAGAATGGCGATGGCGAGCTTGGCGCGACGGAAGGCAACTCATCTCTACACAAACTCGGCAGACTCATTCAGAATTTTATCTTTATCTCTCTCTTCTTCCTTTTCCAGAGGCTTCGCTTCGTCATCGGGATCTGATGATAACGACGTCGTCGTCATCGGCGGCGGTCCCGGTGGTTATGTTGCCGCTATCAAAGCTGCTCAGCTAGGGCTCAAAACTACCTGTATTGAGAAGCGCGGTGCTCTTGGCGGTACTTGCCTCAACGTCGGCTGTATTCCTTCTAAGGTCATTTAATTTAATTTAATTTCATTTCATTTGATTTTCACTCTCGGCACTTTTGGATTGAATTTGATTATAGTGATTGTTTGTGTGTGTGATATAGAGAAAGTTGTTGCATTTATCAGATTATGTGTGTGGGAGATGGCCATTGTTTGAGCTTATGCATGTTTAGTTCTGGAGTGTGCGACATTTTGGTAGTTGTGATTATGTGCGTGAAGCTTATGTATGTGGCGTGTTTGTTGTGAATAACCTAGAATGTGATTATATGTAAGTGTGTATGTAAATTTAGGTGTAATGATAATGATGATTGTATTTTTGTATCTTTTTGTCTTTTTGGTAGAGTAGTTATTGAAGCTTATGAATGGATGTGTTAGTGTGTGTGTGTGAAATTAGATTGCTTTAATATATAGTATATTTGTGTCTGTGAGTATGTATGTAGCGTCGTTGTTGATGGTGAAAACTTTTACTCCCTCCATCAAATGTCCAAATTTCATTATTATAAGGGACACTCTGAAAATGTGTGCTTCAAAGATGCATAAACATTCTTGTTATCCATTTTCTAAAAATTGAGTTTTATGATAATAAAATGAATAGTGAAACAAATTTGGTAAAACACGTTTAGGGACACTTTTTTTTTTTTTTTTTGCAAAAAGACATTCATTTTGGGACAAAAAATTCTTAAATTTGTACATTCATTTAGGGATAGAGGGAGTATATCAGTAGTAGTTTCATTTCATTTTGATATAAGTTTAAGAATGTCTATTAGTTAATGAGTCGAGATCTGATTGTTACTAAAAGTATTGAAAAATTCACTTAGTTCGTGTAGTTATGTTTCTAATGAATTGTAATCCTCCATTGAGTATTTATTTTGCAAAATTGTGATTGTGATTAATGGTTATTGAAAGATTTGAGTAATTGTATACTCGCTCTGTCCCATAGTAATCTGCAAAAAGACCTCTTTTGATCGTCCCATAGTAATCAGCAAAGTCCCAAAATGGAAATGGGGTCCACTTGTAATACTCAAAACAATTACCCACTTACCATTACCTATCCCACTTTCTCTCTCCTACCCAAGGTTCTAAAAAGCGATAGGCGGTGGAGTCGGGCCTAGCGCCTAGGGGCATAGGCGGGGCCGAGATATTAGACAAATTTATAAATATATTCCATGTAAAATGAACTTTCAGTTTCAACAACAAAAAGAACATAAGTCAACAACAATACAACATTTTCATGTGCCAAAAAGCATAGAACCATTAATTCACACTTTTTAAACAAAGTAATCAAATACTCAATTTTGATGACAAAGAAACAACTCACAAGCAAACTATTGTTTAGAGAGAGAGAGACGAGAAAAAAGAGGGATTACAATTTAATGAATTTATACTCGATGATGGAGATGGTGAAGTCGACTTGTGGAGACGATGGAGAGAGAACAATGAAGATGATGGACTGATGGAGAGAGAACGGCAGAGAGGAGAGAGTAGAGACACGATGTCGTCGAGAAACCGAGAGATAGAGCCCTAACGGAGACGTCGGAGACGATAAAAAATATCTAAAATTAACTTGACTTTATTAAAAAAAATTAAAAAAATTGACCCGTTTCTGCCCAAACCCACCTTCCTCGCCCAGTCCGCCAAGCCCGCCCAACGCCTAATCTCCCCGCCTTGAAGGAAAGCACGGTGTCCGGCCACCGCCTAGCGCCTAGGCGGCTTTTTAGAACACTGCTCCTCCCCAACACATCTACACTCACAACACATCACCTTTTACACTTTTCTCCTTATTTCTTGTGCCAAGCAAAATTGTGCATATTTCTCTGGGACAAAGGGAGTATATAACTTGTTGAGCATTTGTGATTATGTGTACGGCTGTTCAGTGATTTGAGCTTGTCGAAGGATCTGATAATTTAAAGCTTTCTTTGGCTTGTCTTTGTGTGGCATTTCAAGTCATGCATAGACATGATATGGCTTTATGTACAGAATAGGCAGCTTAAAGCTTGTTTAGAAATATTGTATGTTAAACTATTTTAGTAATAAATTTTTATATCTGCTGCTCAAGTAATGCTTGAGTTTGACTCGTTTGTAGCCCGGTCTGTGAAGTAATCAAGTCGATTGCAAACATAAGTTTCTTCTTATGTGTCTAGCTTGAGCTCAAATGTAAGTGTTCCTTGCTGACAGTTAAGCTTGAGGTGAATCAAAAGCAAAAGCCCAAGCTTGGCGTGGCTAGTATTCCTGTATAGTTTAAAGGATTTCTTAAAATAGGCTTGAGCTCAACACGATTTTAGTTTGTTCTGTGAAGTTATTGAATTGAGCTTGAACATGGTTTTCTTGGAACACATTTACATCAATTCTGATTTAAAGAGTTCAAAAGGATTTGAGCTCTCAAAGCTTGGGTCAGCACATTTACAACACCAACTGATTGGAAGCTTGAGAGCGGAGTCCTAGATTTGTAGCCAGAGAAAATGAAAAATAAAATCCATTTTCAGCTGTAAGTACCAAAAGTTACTGCTGTACTGATATTGTTGTTTTCAGGATTGTTATAGAATATCAAGCACATACAAGTTCACTTCATCGATCAATAGATTCTAGTTCCCAACCTAATCAATCCGAGTGATAAATGATAACAAGTGACTATATGTCAGAGAACTTTACATGGTCAATTATTTATGTTATTCTAATGGCGTTTTAGTTGTTTTTTCCTTGGTGCTCTGATATTCTTTCTGCACCCGATACACTTTTGATCATATGCAATATTAGACATCAAAATATGCTTACTGAGCATGTAGATGTTGTAGTCATTTAATAGCACCATTTTCCAGCGGTTCTGATGTGATATTTCTTAGATACATAGCATGGTTCGATGGAATTGATATCTCCTGAATAGCAGGCAACAAGATACACTACTTTGATCTATCAAAGCGCGCACATTTTAGTCTGATACTAAGGACAGACCTTATAATGCATGCTTGATTATACAGAATTGTCACCACTAACATAGGTGCATACAAGGAAGCTTTTGTCTTTGTTTCAAGGAATTTTCCTTCGCTTGTATAACGACTATGAATAATGTTATCACATCGCTTAATCCGCTGATATTAGATTCGTATAAATTGAAAGGTAAAAGAAACTGCATATTCTAAATTTGACTTCATGGGTTTTTCTTTGAAACTGAGTTATAATGTTGAGCATAAATTTATGGTTGTTTGAAGAAGTATAACTTGCAGAAAATGATTTCTAAAGCTCAAGTTTAAAGAGCCATAAAGTACCATATCTAAGTCATTACCATGACAAGCAGAAAATGACGAACAGATGTGCAAAGAGGTACGCGAAAAGACATGAAAAGAGGCAAGGGATAGAGATATTCATGTTGGGATTTGGATCCTAAACATACAAGGAAAAAGGGGGACTAAGTCGGAGGGATTTGTTGAGGTCAAAAAGGAGTTCAAACCGGAGAAGGAGACTGAGCAGCGCCAGGCGGGCGCCTCATCTGGCCGAGGCGGGCGCCTCAAGGGCCGAGGCTGTGGCCGAGGTCTTTCCTTCGCGAGGCGGGCGCATGGAGGGCTTGGGGCGGGCGCCTCAAGCATGGCCGAGATTCTGGGTCTGATTTGTTTCCTTAGTTGATTAGAATTCTTCTTAAAATAGATTTAGGGTTTCCTTGTAACTATATAAGCATAATTTCGGCCTAGAACACATTGTAGCAACATATTAGAGAGACTAATAACATATTGGCTTGGCAATTGCCCCCGGACGTAGTTCACGAGTTGGTGAATGAACCGGGTAAACAACTCTTGTGTTCTTGTGCGTGATTGTTTCTTTCTTGTACGTGTGGGTGTGTTGATTTCTTTGTGTTGATTGCAAACGGAGAGCACCAATTTCACAACAACTGGTATCAGAGCTTTGGTTCGAAGGATTCAAAATTTTTCATTAGTTGATTAATTTTGAATCGCGTTCTTGGGGATTTTGGTGAAGCAGTCAAGATGAAGACCCAAATCGAGAAATTCAGCGGTGTGAATTTTACGTTTTGGAAGACAAGGATTGAAGATTACCTTTATTGTAAGGATCTTCATAAGCCCTTGAAGGAGAAGCCCGAAGACATGACACAAGGAGAATGGGAGATCTTGGATCGGAAGGCGTTAGGAGCGGTAAGGAGTGCCCTAACCGACGACGTTGCACGGAACGCTATGGAGGCCAAGACAACGGTGGAGTTGCTACAAACGCTGTCGGACATGTATGAGAAGCCGTCGAATATCAATAAGGTGCATTTGATAAAGAGGTTTGCGAATGCGAAGATGTCAGAGGGGCAGACAGCGGCAAGTCATATCGGCAATTTCAAAGGTATGGTGGACCAATTGAAAAGTGTTGATATTACTTTCTCCGATGAAGTGCTAGCTTGTTTTCTTCTAAAATCGTTGCCTGATAGTTGGGAGGTTACTGTCACAACGATTAGTACGTCGAAAACGGCATTGGTGTATACGGAGGTTAGAGATCTCGTCCTGCAAGAGGAGTTGCGAAGGAAGGAGAAAAGGGGAGAATCGTCCGTAGATGGGCCGCACTTAGGGTGGAGAGAAAAAGGGGTGGACCTAAGGGGAAAAAGGTCAAGTGCTACAATTGTGGTGAATTGGGGCACATCAGTTATGACTGTCCGGGAAAAAGTGGTGGTGCGCACGTGGTGGATGATGGTGGTGATGTTTTAATCCTGGGAGGAGCAATCGGGTGAAGATTGGGTGTTGGATTCTCGAGCTTCTTGTCATGCTAGTGGGGATGCGGAATCAATGAGGCGTTACAAACCGAGATTTTGGGGTTCTCTATCTTGGTGATGGTCAACCATTGAAGATCAAAGGTAAGGGGGATGTAATGATGAAGACACCTAATGGGACTGTTTTACAACTACACGACGTGATGCATGTTCCGGATTTGAGGAGGAGAGTGATTTCTGTGGGACAACTTGACAGTGAAGGGTATGGTGTTTCTTTCATTGGTGGGTCTTGGGAAGTCACAAAAGGGGCTAAGGTGTTGGCTCATGGGGTTAAGGGGAAGACGTTGTACTCTACCTACAATGTCGTTTTTCGTTCCGGTGGGAGCAAGAGGCTTAAGAACCGGCCTGTTGGTGTAAAAAGGGGAGACATCAAGAAACGGTATGTTGGGGAGGACACAAAGTTGATCAACGTGGTGTGGATGTCAAAGGGCCCTAACAGAGAGCGGATTCAGACCAAGAACAGTCGATGCAAGAAACAAGGTGTGTCCAAGTTTCAAGGGGAGGCATTGCGAGGAAGGTGGGTCTGGAGGGAGAAGGCGAAGTTAGACTTGCGGGGAGAAATCAAGGTAGAAGCTGATTTGGGGAGGCAAGAACGATCTAACACGGGGAGGTTGAAACGTCGCTTGGTTTCAACTCGCCTTAGTACTTGAGGAGAGGTGTGGTAGTGTCAAGCCAATATGGATGAGGGGAAAATGTGTTCGAAGGTCATTACTCCGTGGTGGGAGTTGATGGGTGATTCTATGTTTGTTAGTTTAGTCTCCGGTGGGAGATTGTTGGGATTTGGATCCTAAACATACAAGGAAAAAGGGGGACTAAGTCGGAGGGATTTGTTGAGGTCAAAAAGGAGTTCAAACCGGAGAAGGAGACTGAGCAGCGCCAGGCGGGCGCCTCATCTGGCCGAGGCGGGCGCCTCAAGGGCCGAGGCTGTGGCCGAGGTCTTTCCTTCGCGAGGCGGGCGCATGGAGGGCTTGGGGCGGGCGCCTCAAGCATGGCCGAGATTCTGGGTCTGATTTGTTTCCTTAGTTGATTAGAATTCTTCTTAAAATAGATTTAGGGTTTCCTTGTAACTATATAAGCATAATTTCGGCCTAGAACACATTGTAGCAACATATTAGAGAGACTAATAACATATTGGCTTGGCAATTGCCCCCGGACGTAGTTCACGAGTTGGTGAATGAACCGGGTAAACAACTCTTGTGTTCTTGTGTGTGATTGTTTCTTTCTTGTACGTGTGGGTGTGTTGATTTCTTTGTGTTGATTGCAAACGGAGAGCACCAATTTCACAACAATTCAGACATTTTCCTTAGGAGAATGTGTGATCTATGTGGCTGACAGCTTCAATATATAGTTCATTGCTTTAAATTTAGTGCTGCCTTTTTATAATTTACTTGATCTGATTGTATTTTATTGTTTGTGTATGTTCAGGCTCTTCTTCATTCATCTCACATGTATCATGAAGCAACACATACATTTGCAAGTCATGGTGTTAAGATCTCTTCTGTTGAGGTTGATCTAGCTGCCATGATGGCCCAAAAAGATAAAGCCGTCTCTGGTCTAACAAAAGGTATCGAAGGTCTCTTTAAGAAGAACAAAGTAACCTACGTCAAAGGCTACGGAAAATTCATCTCTCCATCTGAAGTCTCCGTCGACACCATTGATGGTGGCAATACGGTTATTAAAGGCAAGCATATAATAGTTGCTACTGGCTCTGATGTCAAAAGTCTACCTGGGATCACCATTGATGAGAAGAAAATCGTATCTTCAACTGGAGCTTTAGCTTTGAAAGAAATCCCCAAGAAGCTCGTAGTCATCGGAGCTGGTTACATAGGCCTGGAAATGGGCTCCGTGTGGGGCCGTCTTGGCTCAGAAGTCACTGTGGTCGAGTTTGCCCCTGAAATCGTCCCGATGATGGATGGTGAGGTCAGGAAACAGTTTCAACGTTCCCTAGAGAAGCAAAAAATGAAATTTATGCTCAAAACTAAAGTTGTATCAGTTGACTCTTCCGGTAACGGAGTAAAGTTGACTCTTGAGCCAGCAGCAGGCGGCGATAAGAAAATACTAGAAGCTGATGTTGTACTCGTTTCAGCCGGTAGGACCCCATTTACAGCTGGACTTGGTTTAGACAAAATTGGAGTCGAAACTGATAAGGCCGGCCGGATTCTAGTAAATGAGAAGTTTTCTTCAAACATATCAGGAGTTTACGCCATTGGTGATGTCATCCCGGGGCCCATGTTAGCACACAAAGCCGAAGAAGACGGTGTTGCGTGTGTCGAATTCATCGCCGGAAAAGTCGGGCACGTAGACTACGATAAAGTCCCTGGAGTTGTTTACACATCCCCCGAGGTTGCGTCGGTCGGGAAAACCGAGGAACAAGTGAAGGCATCCGGGGTTGCTTACTCGGTCGGGAAATTTCCTTTACTGGCAAACAGCAGAGCCAAGGCAATAGACAATGCTGAAGGACTGGTGAAGATAATAACGGAGAAGGAGACGGATAAGATATTGGGTGTTCATATTATGGCTTCTAATGCAGGGGAGCTTATTCACGAGGCGGCTTTGGCCATGGCTTATGATGCTACGAGTGAGGATATTGCTAGGACTTGCCATGCACATCCGACTGTGAGTGAAGCTGTGAAGGAGGCTGCCATGGCTGCGCATGGGAAGCCTATTCATATATAGGAAAGTGAGGTATGTGTTTTTCCTTGGTGATTACTCTGTTATATTTCGAAATGAGTTGGTCAAGAAGTAATGCTAAATTTCCTTGGCGCATTCAGAGTAGATTGAACATATTACCTTTTTTTTTTTTTTTTTTTTTGTCCATCTGAGAACACTTTACTCATTTAACTGTTTATTCTCTGGATAATAAAATTGTTATTAATGCATTATCAATTAAGACTTGTGTTTCTTGAAATGAAATAGTATTATTAGCACTAGTACTAGTTAATATATACTCCCTCAGACCCAGAAATTTTAGATTGTGCTTCTGTTTTGAAAAGGCTTGCAAGTTTGAGGCTAGTTACATACCAGATGGGTGGTAGCTTTCATATTGAACATATATACTCCTTCCTTCCCATATTACCTTACCCATTTTGCTATTTTGGGCGTCCCACTTTAAAGTCACACTTTCCTAAAAAGGAAAATTTATAATACTTCTTTATTCATGGGACCCACTTGTCATACTCACAACACTTTTCAAATTTATTATTCTCTCCACTCATTCTCTCTCCTACCCACTCACAACTCCTACTTTAATAACATTATTCCTTATTTTCCGTTCTACAGTAAATGAGTAAACTATTATGGGACGGAGGGAGTATATATATATACTCCCTCAGTCCCGAAATGATCTTCCTACTTTTTTTGTTTTCAATAAGAAGATGTTTTGAGCAATAATTAAGGTTACTTTAAATTATCCTATTGAAATCTAAAACTTGATGTTGATAGTATTAAATTTATAATGGTGTATCAATAACAAATTTTGAAATTTCATTAAGATAATTAAATTAACCTTAAATTATTGCTCAAAGTAACTTCGTATAAACAACCAGAAGATCATTTCGGGACAGAGGAATTATATGTGAGGGTAGAGTTGTTCATTATATAACTGATTGGTATTTAGTGTCAGTTTGACATTGCTTCCGATTATTGGTAAGTGAATTTTGTTAACTGATTGTCCAAAACTTATATGTTTAGTATACAATTCTCAAAAGTGCGTTTATACCGCAAGTGAATTTAATACTCCCTCCGTCCCTAAATGTTTGTTCCATTTCCCCTTTTCCTTTGTCCCAAAAAGTTAGTTTCATTATCAAAATTAAAGCTTCAAAATCACTAAATTTTCAAAACTTGTAACATTTAGGGACGGAGTATTACATAACGGCGGTGTATATTATCAATAATTTTCAAAGCGTTCGTAAAAATAACCAAAATTAAAGCTTCAAAATCACTAAATTAAAATGTTTGAAAAGTCAAATGGGACAAACATTTAGGGACAGAGGAAGTATATGTTTAGCTACCACACGATATAATCATCGGTTTTAAAACAGATAAGGTGTAAAATACCCTTTTACAAAGTAGTGTCAATCTTTTATGAACCCAAGCCAAGGCCAATGTCTCTCATATGCTGCTGCTGATGTAAGGGATCCAACTACTGGGGCTGCATTAGCTGAGAGCTTGTGCTTGATGGTAGATTTGATACCAATGATGCAGAACAATGGCATCAACTTTATACTTGGCTACCCAGATTGAATAGTCTTTCTTTAATTCATACACATCATGAACATGATCCGTTTCGTGACCCAAAATCAAGTGCAGATGACCTCCATCTCCTCCAAAATAATCCTCGATATCTTTAGTACTAGGGCAAGAATGGGGGGAGGCTTTGGGAGTACCTTCTTATTGATAGACTCTTGATTGATGTCAAAGTAAAACAATGTGGTATAATCTGTTCCAAAAATTGCCCCATTAAAGAATGTCACCAAATGGATCATATCATGAATATCAAATTTGTAGTCTAATTTCTGGCAAGTTTTTGTCTCTGAAGAGTAGTATACAGAGTTCCATTGCTTTGTCAGAGATCGGAAACGGAGAGCATTTTACAGGGAGATTGACTGAGATCTGTGTCATCCTAAAATTTCTGCGGATGATAAACATTCATAGCTTTGTTGGGAGAAACAGATGATTACAAAGTAGATTTTTATCCTCCTATTTACCTTTCCTTGTGATAATAGCAATCCATTGCATGATTCTACCGAGTATTTACCTTTGCATGTGATGAGATCGCTCTGGTTCAAACGAACCAACTAAACTTGAGAGCTCTAGATCAAGCTCACCTAGACCGCTAATACCGCGGTCTTATCCAAACTCCCGGTTTCTAACTTGTGAATCACGATTTCGTGCGATCTCTGACACCAACTGACAGACCTGTCCTTGCCATATATAATGGAGGCGCAGACGACCATCACGCGTGTTGTGGTGCCGAACCAACTGTCACATGATCGTTTGTCATTCGTCCTTTCAGCGACATCCAGTACGGTAGCAGTAACCTTTATTGTACTTACCTACCAGGGCTCGCCACGTGTTATAAGTAAAGACAAACATCTCAACGATTGAGATCATACACAACGTATCTCTCTCTCTACCCTATAAATACTCTCCATTGTCCTTTAGGACAATGTAAGTCGCATTATTTAAGCCCTAACACATATACACATTAATATATTCTAAGTCTTATTCTCAGTTCATATAACTCAGAAATCTTAATGTCACACCCGAGGGCATGAGCCGGAATCAATTTCGACTTAGTCTATAATGGTGCTTATTGTTTGTGTTGTTATCTAGATGTTGATTACTTAAAGTCAGTTATCCTCAAATGAGACTCGAAATTATGTGGCTTCATCATCAGCTTGGGATTTGCTAGTACCCGAAATCGGCAATATCAAGAACATTGTTTCTTTTGAGGTGGCAAAAGGAGTTGGGCTACCTTCGGAAAAAGAACTTGTAATTCCTTCTTGGACGTGAAGCATAAAACTGAGTGGACTGAGGATGGGTGAGTAGAGACTCCAAATACTAATCAGATACACTAAGTACCATTACCAACAATTATCTTGGGCACCTCTGTCGCAGTTCACATTACCTCCATTCATCGAGGTATAATCAGACATAAATTTTAACAGAACTAGGCCTTATTTTTAGAAAACTTTAGTTGCAAAATCAAATTGAGATTTTTTCGCTCTAAATTTTTACCCGCACACTATTTTACCCTTTCTTCTTTTTCAAAATTCGATACGTTTGATTTGTCTAGTTGAACAAAACATGTAATCAACGACCTAGTCAGCTTGGTGGAGGGCCCACACTTTTTCTTTAATATTTATTTTCTCTGTATGTGTGTTTTTTGTTGTGTGAGAGGGCAGGATTTGATTACTCACATGAGATAAAATCCCTGAGTACAGTTTTGTTTAAAACACTAAAATTATTGAATATACCCATAACTCAACTTTTTAAAAATGTCATTCAAGAAAATGTTCAAATTAACCTTACACATCAAACATCACCACACTTTCTACTCAAAACCCCATTTCATTTTTTCCCACCATCACCACCACCTTCCTCCTTTTCTCCCCAATCTTGCAGTCATACTTCTCTCTCTTGCTCCCAAAATTCAAGAGAAAATGGTTTCTTTGATGAAGATTTTTTTAATTGGATGTGACAAATGAATTTCTTCGTATAGGTTCCATAGATAGGTTATAGTTATAGTTGAAGTCGGGAAACATGAAAGAAAGCCTAAGAAAAGCAAAAAAAAAAAAAAAAAAAAGTGACGTTTTCATGGTTTGATCGTATCAAATCGAAAAATTTAAATATTTTCGGCACAGATTCGCCGAACTTTTGAAATTAGTTTGGCCGCCAGTAGCCCACCTTTTGAAATTAAAAAGGCCCACTTCCTCTAGGGCCCCTTGGGCGAGATTTAAACTCAATCTAAGAAACAACATTTTGTTATTTCCTCAGACACCCCTCCGCCTAGCTTGGGCGACCGCCCATCAACATAGGGCGATCGCCCATCTCAAAAAAATGACCCCCCTCCACCTGTAACTTATAAGACTTTTAAAAAAAGTCTTATACGTAACATATAAGACTTATTTTTAACATAAATAAGACTTTTTTAAAAGACTTGTACAAAAAGTCTTATAAGACTCGCCTAGTAATTTATAAGACTTTTTAAAAAGTCTTATATTTAATAAGTCTTATAACATATATAAGACTTAAAAAGTCTTATAAGTTACTTATAAAACTTTTTTAAAAAGTCTTATAAGTAACTTATAAGACTTTTTTAAAAGACTTATACAAATAGTCTTATAAGACTCTTTTTAACTTACAAGATTTTTTTAAATCTTATAAGTTACTTATAAGACTTTTTAATAAGTTTTATATAAGACTTATTAATAATTTTCAGTTTTTTGAGTTGGTGCGTCTTATATATGTTATATAAGACTTTTTTAAAAAGTTTTATATAAGACTTATTAAATATAAGAGTAACTTATAAGACTTTTTAAGTCTTTTAAAAAAGTCTTATAAGTTACTTATAAGACTTTTTAAAAAAGTCTTTTAAAAAAGTCTTATAAGTTACTTATAAGACTTTTTTAAAAGACTTATAATTTTTTAAAAGACTCATACAAAAAGTCTTATAAGTAAACTTATAAGACTTTTTAAGTCTTTTAAAAAAGTCTTATAAGTTACTTATAAGACTTTTTTAAAAAGTCTTATAAGTTACTAGGCGGAGAGGGGGTTATTTTTTGATGGGCGGTCGCCCAATGTTGATGGGCGGTCGCCCATGCTAGGCGGAGGGGTGTATTTGGGATTTACAAAAATCTTTTCTTTAAGGGGAATATAATTTGGTCCAGGAGGGTCTTAGGGGAAAAAACCCAATTAAAAAATGAAGATTTTTGGCTCGACATGACCAATTCGCTGGCAATTGCCTAAACATTTAAATTTTTGCCCTGGTACAACCAACTATGAAGAGTAAGCCAGAGAGACTATAAGCCAATTGAGTTTGCCAATTTAAGGTTAACCGAATGTGTAAAAGGCTAAAAAGGAAAGATTGATGGGTGTATGTAATGTTAAATGTACTTATTTTGGAGGCATTGGAGTGTCAAACTCGAATAGTCAAAGGGTGAAGGACGATAAATTGAATCCAATCAGTCCCCGCCAGCCACCACTCCAAATTCCCATCACCGATCTTCATTTTGAAGCAAACGGCAAAAACCCCCAATCATAAACCCTAGCATTTCAATGTCCACTGCTTCAAACCCAAGTAAACAATGAAGAACCTGCGTAAAATCTCCGACTCAGCTCGATCAAACTTCTTCTTCATCCGCAAATTCACTTCTTCAAATCCCCAAACCCCAACAATTTCCCCCATCACCGTATCCCAAACCCTAACTCGCTCATTTATTCGAAACTTCTGCTCTCAATCCACTCCCTCCTCTTCGAATTCGTTTTCGGATGTTTATTACTTGTTTTCCGATAGATGGACTAATGCGGAAACCAGGGCAAGAGAGGATCTTTGCAGAAAAGTTGCACAATTGGCGGAAGAATTGGTCAGAAGTGCTGATGATGATGTCGAAGACACCGAGCGAGTCTTGGACGAAAATGGTTGGCTTTTGTTTAGGATTTATCCGGATGGCGAAGCTTTTACTGAGCTTTTGGATCTGTTGGTTTCTTTGCCTAGTTTAGCTATCAAGGTAGTCTTGATTTTTTATACTTGTTTTATCGTTGTTTGCCTTCTACTTGCCTTAGTAACAGACTGAACAATATTAGCTTAGGACATGAATAACTACACTTCCGGATTGAAGAGATACACTGATCCTTGTGACTTTTCAATCATTTTCCTAATTTGTATCGTGAGAAGTTTGTTACCATAGGGGTGCACCATGTCTTTTGAAGGATCACTGTGGTCCGACTCTTTGGCTTATCCCGCCGAACTTGTGTCAACACTACTTGAATATGAGTATCCGACACAGGTACAACGGGGTAAACCCAAAGAGTCCTACAGGTTTAGGTTCTTAATGCAGCTCCGACGTGGTCAATTTTTCTTAAGTGTATTGATTGTACCAGGGGAAGTATCACAAGAGAAATTAGGTATCCACACATTTTGGGGGGGGGTACTATTACATTTTTTTAATTTGGTAATTATAGTGACAGTACTAATTATCTACTTCGATTGTGGAACACCTTACTGGAGATGAATGGATGTATTGGCTTTAATGGGCTCCCTACAAATATATTAAAACATTAGGCATACTTCCTCCGTCCCGAAACTATTGTCTATTTTTCTTCGGATTATTAACAGAAAAAGACATTCGTTGTGGGACAGAGGCCGTGGAATGTATATTAGACCGTGAATATGTCTAGGCAAAGGATAATACCAGTAATTTGCTGATTCCTTGCTCCTAGGTTAGTGGGGAGGGAGGATCTGATTTTCTTCCATCACACAGTTTTGTTATTTTTATGTTACTTGAAAATTAGTTTGCTGCTTTATGTTTTAGAAGTTAATGTTGGGTATCTTGAATTCTCGCAGGTTGCTAACTGGAGAAGAAGACAAGCAGATTACTGCAATCCTATGAAACCAGTGGAGTATGCAAAACTTATATGGCTTGCTGGTAAGATGAGGAACTTAGATCTTGCCGTTGAGATTTTTGTGGAGGCTTGCAACAAGCGAATCAAGACAAGCTCTACCTGCAATGCTCTCATGGCTGTTTATATGCGGTATGGTCTGGCTGAGAAATGTCAGTCATTGTTTCGAGATATGAAGAAGGAATCAGCCTGCAGTCCTACAATTGTAACATATAATATTCTTCTTTCTGTTTTCGGCCGGTCGATGCTGCTGGATCACATGGATGCTACTTTTCAAGAAATGAAAAGTTTGAATATCTCCCCTGATTTGGTCACTTACAATAGTTTAATTACTGGATATGTTACAGCGTGGATGTGGGATAGCATGGAGAAAACCTACAAGATAATGCAGGACAGCACAATTGAGCCTAACCTTACCACACACTCGCTAATGCTTCGTGGTTATGCACATTCTGGTCAATTAGAGAAGATGGAAGAAGTTTACAGTTTGGTGGAGAACCATGTAAATTTACGGGATTTTACATTAATTAGAGCTATGATATGTGCATATTGCCAGAGTTCTGATACTAATCGAGTTAAAAAGATTGAGGCATTATTGGAGCTAATTCCAGAAGATGATTACAGGGGTTGGTTGAATGTGCGACTAATTAAGCTGTATGCACAAGAGAGTTTGCTTGATGAAATGGAAAGTTCAATTGAAGAGGCACTCAAGCACAACACCTCTATTGTAGGTGTCAATATTATGCGTTGTATCATTGCAAATTATTTTCGTAACAGTTCAGTGGATAGGCTATCTAATTTTGTAAAACGCGCAGAGGAGGCAGGTTGGAGAATTTGCCGCTCCCTGTACCATTGTAAGATGGTGATGTATTCTGCACAGAACCGCCTGGGTGAAATGGAGAGTGTACTTGATGAAATGGGAAAATATAATATTTATTGCTCCAAAAAAACTTTATGGATATTGTACAAGGCCTATTCAATATGGGGTCAAAGGAATAAAGTTGACCGGGTGTTGGGATTAATGTGCAAGCGTGGGTACGAAATTCCTTCTTCACCGCTAATCCCTTCATAGTGGTCCTCCATTGAACATTGTACCGTAAAGACAGGAGCATCCACCTCGTAGTTGATAATGTCTCATGACATCTTCAAGTCAAATTGCCTGTTTCCTCTGATGAACAGGTATAATTTTTTGATTTGTACTCCGTTTCATGCTATTCTTCATAATGAAATGCTATATTGGTTTATTACAGTATATGTTGGTGTATCTTTTTAGTATGATTATCGTTAAGGTAATGCTTTCTCCTTTTTTCTTCAGTGGTAAGAAGGTAATAATTGTTTACTTCGTCAGATTTCACGCCAATAAATTTTACTCCATTTTGGATCTACACATAATAACTTGAACATTTCATGATTAGTTATGGGTGAAATTTAAAACATATGGGCTAATGGATAGTGTAAATTAGTGGACTCGAAGCATATTATAATATCAAAGTAGGGTATATAGAAGAAGAGTCCTTTTGGTCTAACCCATTGACAATGAAAAATCAGCCAAGTTTAAGACAAGGTGGAGAAAAAAAGTTATAAGCCAGAGCTCCGAAAACCTGGCAGAAAAGAGAACAACCACTGCAGCCACGGGCAGCCACGTAACAAAGAAAAATGGAATAATAGTAAAGACAACTTAAAACACTAGTCTGGTTGTGGTCTCAACTCATCAATTATTACACGGCTTACACTACAAATATGAATTGTTACCCATCAACGTTTTCCTCACTTTGCCTCCTAGTGAACCAAACATAATAGGAGTTAGGAGATACTTCCCCAAGGCTAGGGGTATGAGGTGCGACACTCTTGCTGCCTGTCCTTTCTTTTCCCCTTTTCCCTGCTAAACATAGCATTTGTTACTACAAATATAAAATTTTGTGGATATATTCTATCAATTATATTATTTTTACTGAGTAGGTACAACATGAATACTCTATCTTCTTGTGATAATTGAAGTTTACTCCCTCTGTCCTTGTGGATATATTCTATCAATTATATTATTTTTACTGAGTAGGTACAACATGAATACTCTATCTTCTTGTGATAATTGAAGTTTACTCCCTCTGTCCTTGTGGATATATTCTATCAATTATATTATTTTTACTGAGTAGGTACAACATGAATACTCTATCTTCTTGTGATAATTGAAGTTTACTCCCTCTGTCCTATCACAAGTGAGACTAATGGTCAACTTGATTACACTTTGACCAATAATTTTAATAATTTTTTTTATCCTAATGAAAATCTAAAAACTGTTATGGAAAATATTATCAATCGTGATATAAAACAATTTTTAAATTTTCATTAGGATCATTATTTTTTATTTAAGTTATTGGTCCAATTGTTATCAAATGGACCATTAGTCTCACTTTTGCTGGGACGGTGGGAGTTTGTGTAAAATAAGCCAAGAAGGTGAATTTTAATGCTTTACTTTGGCTATTTATGTTTATGCAAAGAGACATCTCATAATTTCTTATAATCTGCTCCCTTTAAAGTGCCATCTCATGCTTTTAGATGCATGCACACTTCTGATGACGCTTCTTCTTTTCAAGTGTTTTTGTTTACATTTTAATTTTCTTCCCTGTGGAAGGTAAATCTATTCATTTCATGATGAATTGAGAAGACAAGTGCTCTTTTGTGTTATTGTAGTTTATCTACAATCTCTTAAGTTGGTGAATTCATGGAATAACTTTAATATTCCTGGTTGCTCATGTATTAACACACCTAACAAAGAAAATTTTATAAACATATTTCTTCATTTGTAAGGTAATTTTATGACCTAGGCCAAACTCACTTTTGTTACTACTTAATTTTCAAAAATTCAAGCAAGAGAAGCTTGAAGGATTATCAAGTATTATGTTCCACCAAGTTGAAACTTGCAGGTTGACAAGTGGGTCCTCTTTAGTTGGTCAAATGGGGTAGGTGGAGGTTAATGGAAAAATCGAAGGAGGAGAAGAAGAGGCTTTATGTTTTACACCCCCACACTTTTAGTTTGGGGGGGGGAGGAAGGTGGATTTTGTAATTTGTGTAGGAATTTAGGAATACGAGGTATGTGTGACCAAAATCTTTTGTTTCATTTTTTGTGACATGGAAAAAACCTAAGTATTGGACTTTTAACAAAATGCATTGGACCTCTATAAAGTTCTTATTAGATTTCATCTGAAATGGTCTAACTGACCCTAAACAGTAAGTGTAGACTTTTTTGGATGGAACATAAAGAGTATGTTCTACCATTTTGGCCATTGATGATTGTTCTTCCAAGAATATTATATAAAAATGTTGAAAAACATAACATCTTAAATGGTGCCCTTAGGAATTGTCTTGAAATGGTTTCATTCGTGAAAATGGTTGCTTTGTCATCTCTCTTTGGAGGGTGGATCTAAAGTATTCGCACGGGACTCTGGGGTTTACATCGAGGCTGAGAAGGAAGGAGTTGAGAAAAGATTGGCGTTTTTGAGATGCTGTTTGGTAGGTCCATTTTAGCGGTTCGTTAGTTCTGAAACTGACATTGCTTTGTGGGCATCAAAGGTGTGGACAACAGCGGCGCCGGTGAAAGTTAGGAGACTGCCGGAATCAAACTTAATGTTCATCTTGCCTTCTCCGGGTGGGAAACGAATCGAGTACTCAAACATGGTTATAAGTATAAGGATGGACAACCGTTGATGATCCCCAGGTGTTCTAACCCCATTGGGTGCATAACACCGGTTAGTGGAAGACAAGGTCGATGGATTTTGGTTAAGGGTCTGCCATTGCATTTGTGGAGCATGAGCTGTTTCAAGGATATTGGTGATCTATGTGGTGGTTTTGTGGGAGTGGACGAAAATTGGGGCTCCTCTTGTGGCATGTTCCGTTTGCAAGTTAAGGAAGGAGGCATTATTCCGTCGTCGGTGGTGCTGACCACTGGTGAGTTGTGTTACAAGGTGCAGCTGGTGGAAGATAAGACTACGGTGATGGGAAATGCCCGGTGGATTTTGACGAAACAACTAGGGTCGCAGATGAGTCAAGATGGGCCTTTTATTTGCGAGCGACATGGGCATGTCTAAAGAATTGCCAAAGATCAGTTAGCTCTTTCGGTGGTGGGGCATCACAGAGTCGGCCGGTGACGAAGTATCCAGTCGGAGATCAAATTGACGAGGAGCGTAATTGGAGGGATTTAATTTCCCGTGATTTTAGCAACAAGATTAGTACCTTTCCTAGATTTCAAAATAGAGCTGTAAAATCTAATGAATGGGGCAGCACGTTTACGAGAAATAACATAGGTTAGCTCGTAGGTCATACCAGAGGGCCAAAAGCTCTTGGGCACACTAGATTAAATTTGTGCTACAGAATGGTGAACCACGAGCCTAACTTGAACCCAGTTAGACCTTTCTGGCAAGCCCGACCCGGAGTCTTCAATCGAATTGAGGGCAATCACGAGATGGGTCGGATTTCACAATTTTGAGGCAGACCAAAAACGCTGATATTTTTTGGCCATCGCGGGGGGTCGAATCGACAAGTCCCAATGTCGGCACATTGTTACGGGAGTTTGATTACATCGGCGACGCAGCGAAGCAGGAGTTCAAGTACTATAATTCCGAAGAAAGCGCCCATGGGTGTTCATCCTCAGCCGATTACAGCGCAAGGGGGCTATCCATCTCCGACCGCCTTGAACCTTCAGTCGACAACTTCGCAGTCTGGACCTTGGGCTTTGAAGTCAGTATTGACGGGGGAGCATCTTCAATCAGATACATCGCAGGCCAGACCCAACTTAGTGATTAAGCATATTCTGTCTTTGGAGATGGGAAAAGGGAAAGTTCAGAATACAGGCTACTTATTGAATAGGTTATTTTTGCATATTGAGGATACCTCAGAGTTTAGTTTTTGACATGGTTCTGCTCAAGATAGAGCTAACCTGGGGAAAACTCCCATGGAGGCAGTCAGGGACCATGAATTAGAGCAAGAAGAAGAGTGGAGTAGTGATTCTGAGCTGGAAAGCGTTCTAGGGTCGGATGAGGAATTACTCCTTGATTAGTTATGGTCTCACAAGGATTGCGAATCACCGCATTTACATGTTGCGGAAAAAGGGGATAAGAGAGCTGGTAAGCCTTCAGACTTCAGTTAATTACAAGCGGAGGGGGCCAGGCCGGAAAGAGGGGGGAGGGGAACCAATTTTGTTTAATTGTTGCGATTAAGATTTTGAGTTTTAATGTTCGTGGTTTGGGAGAATGAGGTTAAGAGGAAGGAAGGCCAGGGAAGTTTTGGTCCAGGCCGCCTCTGACGTGGTAATAATTCAAGAGTCAAAAATGGAAAGTGTTGATACCTCACTGATCAAAAGTATATGGGGAACTCGTCTCAAGAACCGGGCATTTTTCCTTCTTGTGGGGCTTCTAGGGAATCATTTTGATTTGGGATACTCGGGTAGCGAATAAGATAGAAGTGGTTCATGGCAGTTATACTTTGTCGATTCATATGTCGGTTAAAGATTTTGGAGAGTGGTGGGTAATTGGTGTGTATGAGCCAAATAGGCCGCAAGAGCGAACAATTTTTTTTGGGGCGAATTGCTTGACATAGCGGGTTTATGTCGAGATCGAGGGTGTGTGTGTGTGTGTGGGGGGGGGGGGAGATTTTAATGTAATTAAGAGTGGGAAGAGAAAAGTTAGACGGGTCCATAGTTACTAACAATATGCGTAAGTTTGATGAGTTTATTCGGGATTTTGATCTGCATGATATTCCTTTAGCGAATGCACAATTTACTTGGTCCGTGTCGGGGGAGAGATTGTGTGCGAGAAGGATTGACAAATTTCTTTACACTAATGTATGGGAGGAGACTTTTCCTAGCCCCATTCAAAGTGTTCTTTCCAGGTTGGTACTCTTTTTAGGTTTGAGAATATGTGGCTTTCGCATCTTGATTTTGAGATGGTGTCTAAATGGTGGGGCGAATGCCAGGTTGACGGTTGGGCGGGGTACATTTTCATGAAAAAGGTGAAACATCTTAAGGAGCGTCTCAAGGAGTGGAACAAAGAAGTTTTTGGCAATATTTAAGTTAGAAAGTCAAAGATTGTTTAAGAAATTGAAGGGCCTATTCCAAATGACTCGAGTGGTAAAAGATGTTCTTTACGATATGATAGAAAGCGAAGGTAAAATCGGTTAGGGAAGACGATTGTAATTCTAAGTATTTTCACCTTGTTGCTAACGGGAGGAGACGTAACTTTATTACAGAAATAGAAAGGGAGGACGGAGTTTTGGTGCATGAGTAGAAGGAAATAAGTGATGCAATTTTCAATTTTTACAAGAATTCGTATTGTGAAGGTGAGACTTGTAGACCTCGTTTGGAAGGTTTGGAGTGGAAGATTGGTATGGCAGAGATAGGTTGGAGAAGCCGTTTGAGATGAATGAGGTGTATAAGGCTGTGTCATCTTTGGTGGGGGATAAGGCACTTGGGATGGATGGGTTTACTTTGCTTTTTTTCGTAAGTGTTGGGACATCATTAAGGAGGACTTAATGCGGGTTTTCTCGGAGTTTTATGGTATGGTGTCGTTTGTCAAAACATCAATTCTACTTTCATTAGTTTGATTCCAAAGAAAGATAGATCTCGAAAGGTGCGGGATTTTAGACCGCTAAGTTTGGTGTCTGCTGTTTACAAAATCATTACAAAGATCCTTTCCCGGAGACTTAGTCTTGTTATGGGTAGCACTAGACTCATTTTTGATAATAAGGTGGTCCATGATTTGAGAAGTAGAGGGAGGAAAGGCTTGTGCCTTCAGTTAGATTTTGAGAAAGCTTATGACAGAGTTATTGTTTTTTTTTTTTTATAAGGGGTGTTGGAGAAGATAGGGTTTGGGCTTAGATGATGGCGTCAATGGATTTGTAGGTGTTTGACTTCCACTTCACTATCGGTTATAGTAAACGGGGAGCCTAAGGATTGGTTTAGGGCTTCTCGTGGACTCATGGTAGGGTGATCCGTCCTTGTTTCTTTTCACCTTGGTAGTAGATGTATTGAGTTGTATGATTTTAGGTGTGAGGAGAGTGTTCTTATTGATGGGTGCTCCGTAGGTAGGGAGGAGGTTCACGTTTCTCATTTGCAGTACGCGGATGACACTGTTCTTTTCTTATCACAGGGTTTTTGGGGATTCACGAACTTGCTTACGATTTTACAGATCTTTGAGCATGTTTCTGTATTAAAGGTTAATTTGGCCAAGTGTAGTAGATTGGCTGGGATTAATATGGAAGATTCGATTTTGAATGCATATGCTTCGTTGATTGGATGCTCAATTAAGTCATGGCCTTTCATTTATTTAGGCCTACCTTTGGGAGGGCATCACAGAGCTTCTAATTTTTGGTATCCTCTGGTTCCTCGCTTTGGGTAAACTGTGCTCTCTCTGTCCCGGTTTAAGATTTACCCTCTTTTTTGGCAAAAGAATTAAGAAAAATGTTATGTATATTCAAAAGTAATGTGTTTGGAATAAGTGAGTAAGATTGACAAGTGGGGCCCACGGTTTAAGTGTGAGTGAAATAAGTGAGTGAGATTGACAAGCGGAGCCTACAATTTAAGTGTATGAGTGGAATAAGTGAGTGAGATTGACAATGGAGCCCACAAATTTTGCCATTTTAGGAAACTGAAAGGTGAAGCTTGTAATGGGATACCCTTTTGGATAAAATGTGAAGCTTAAAGTGAGACGGAGGAGGGAGTATATGGGGTTCCCTTGTGTTACTTCTGTCAGATTCTTGTGTGCCAATTACTGAACACCTAGACAATGCTATTATATTAAAGGGTATGCTGAGAAACTAATTATAGTTTGTAATTAGTTGTCATTTCCATTGATCTTTGCTATTGTTTGACATGAGCCACATAAAGCTCAGATAATGAAGCTATAAATCAGTTAAACTTAACCTATAATACTAGAAAGTGGCTAAAGAAGTTTGGAATTTAACCCGTAAGTTCATTTTGGGATAAATCACATCCCCTCAAGTTTCTCATTAAAATAAATGTCCCACGAGTTCTTATGTAGTACTCCCTCCGTCTCACACCAAGGTTCCTTGGTGTGGGTTTCACGTTTTTTAAGAATTTTTTTTTTTTTTTTTGGTGTTGTTTATAATAGAGGAGAGAGAATGTAAAAGTTAAATGTGATGTAGGAAATAGTAGTTAATGATTTATTTTATTGAAAATGGGTAGAAGATTAGAGGAGAGAATGTAAAAGTTAAAAATATTTAATAGGAGAGAGAATGAGTGGGAGAAATAGTAAGTTAATGATTGATTTTTTTGTAAATATGTTAACTTTATAAGGGTATAATGAATGGTTTTTTTGTAAATATATTAAATCATAAGGGTATAAATATATTCAAAACTTTTCATTTATGGAAGGGAATCTTGAAGTGGGACGGATCAAAAGGAAAAGTAGGAACTTTGAAGTGGGGTGGAGGGTATAAAATATTATATTGCATGCAATATGCACTAATTAAAAATTATGATACAACATCATTAATACCGCCTGTCACCACTATTGCCCGTCGAAAACCGGTCGCCGACTGCCATCATCCATGTAGTATTATACACTGTCATGTGATGCAGTATGTTACAGAATAATACACAACATGAGAAGGAACTTATGGGACATGATACTTTTTTAGAACTAATGGGCATTCTTCCAAAGTTTTATCATTATATCCATTATTGAAAATTTAAATTTGTATCTTTTCTTTGAATAGGGGAAGAGACGTGATCATTGAGAACCTGAACCAAGGGTTCAATCATAACTTTGAGTTAACCTTTGAGAGAAAGGAAGAAGCCATTGCAGACTATATTGCAGATCCAACCCAAATTCAGAAGGCAAAAATATTAGCATCTAAAGCCGAGCGAGAAAGTCCTTACTTTTGACTACAAACCTACGAAAGTCAACCTTTCAATCTAAGGTGATGGCTTGCAAGTTGTAATCCTCTCATTATTTTTCTATATGCTACTCTCCCACCATGCGTGGGGTCCAGGAAAGGGCCGAGCCCATATGCGTGGGGTCCAGGAAAGGGTCGAGCCCATATATGGACTAAATGTATCTACTACACGAGCTCTCCCATTATGTGTTGGATTATTCAGATCCCAGTTTTTAACTTGTTGGTCAATGTGGAATGAGGTGCAAAAATGGTTGAATTATCCTTATAAAAATTTAAAACTTGTTATTGATATACCATTATAAATATTATTAATAATAATTTTTTAGATGTTCATTTGGATAATTAAATCAAACTAAAATAATTGCTCAAAGTAGCTTCGCGTTGGTGATACAAAAAAGTAATATGATAATTTCGGGATGGAGAGAGTAAAAATCAGGTTTAAGCTCAAATTATAAGTTTAGGCATGTGAAATCATTTGTCCCACATCGGAATGATGTGGAATTTGATTGTGATATATAAGCCTCAACATTACTATTACGGAGCACTAATAACATTCATGAACTTTTGAGTTAACCAGTGTACAGTCTTTATATACAACACTAATAACATGCATGAACTTTTGAGTTAACCAGTGTCCTTATATACAACACTAATAACATACCGTTTTTATATACAACACTAATAACATGCAAGAATTTTTGAGTTAACCAGTGTACAGTCCTTATATACCACACTAATAACATGCATGAACTTTTGAGTTAACCAGTGTACAATACTTATACAGCTGATCGAATTTTTTGGGTACGAGTTGTTACAATACATAACTTCATTTTCATCCATTTGACTTTTCAGTTCATTTTTACATTTAATTATTACAATAAATAAATCACCCAAAAAAAAAAAAAAACATATTTTCTCTTTTGATTTCAGCCTCAAAACTCATTATCGTTAAGTTTTTATAAATAAAACAATTGACTTCATAACACAAGAAAATAGGTAAGTGAGAAATCAAGAAAATGGACTTGCAACGAAACAAATTTCAAATAAAATTTCAAAACATTCTAGTAAAAACAAGTAGCCATAAAACATCAACAAACACATATAGTATAGTGGAAAACTGTCTACTTTTATCTTGAAATGTCAACAATTAGGTTTTGCTGCAAATAAATTAATTAAAACTTGCAAGTTGCAAACCTCATCCTTTATTCAATCCAACAATGTACTCCTATATACTAGTTTATAAGTTATTAATTGCCTACATCATTATATTATATAATCCTTATTTCATTATTAAATATTAAAAAAAAAAAAAAAAGATGAGTTGACCTAGTTAGATAGGTTCATTTTTGCTACGAAGTCCATTAACTCTGTTTTGACTATGTTTTTGACTCTTATTAACCACGTTCGGAAACATTGTTAATGCCGGTGATGGTCAAACAATAAAGTTTTCTTTCCAACACCGCGTTCATATTATAACTATTAATCCAAACTTAGTATACTCCATCAGTCCGTCCCCAACCTAAGTACACAATTTTCATTTTGAGCGTCTCAAACCTACGTACACATTTTTTAAAATGGAAAGAAATCTTTACTATTTCTTCCACTCATTCTCTCTCCTACATTATTTTAATACTCACAACACCATTATAATTTACTATTCCCTCCACTCATTCTCTCTCCTATTTTACTTTCACACTCACAACACTTTTAATATAATACTCCCTTCTTAATTTACGTAAAAAGTCAAAGTGTGCATCTAGATTGGGAACGGAGGGAGTATATATTAGTGAGTTTACGCAGTGAGTGATGTAATACAAAATCCACACAATAATTAATTAAATAAAAATCATGGTTTTTTCTTGATCCATTGTGGATATGTTTATTTACCTCCCCTCCCCTATGGTATATGCATATATGCAATTTCGGTTTCCTTTTCCAAAGTGGTCATATATCCTTATATATATATATTTCACCATTATTTATTATGTTGTAGCCTATGAATATAAGCAAAAAACGTTAACTCTATTTTATATAATCATTAGAAACTTCAGTTAAGTTCTAATTTTGGTATCAACTTTGAATTTTTTATTTTTTTTTGAGCAAACGATAGAATAATTTTCATTCATATGAAAAAAGATGACACTCCACAAAGGTCGGAGGCACATCCCAAATGACAATAGTAGATCTATCTCTTAACGTACAACAAAGATATTTTCTATCTAACTGTTGATACATTCGAAATTCACTCCAAGTAAAACTTGAAAACTACCTTAATTTGGCATTTGAGAAAAATTCTCCTCTGATAATATTTTGCGTTAAACACTTGATTTGCAGAATTCGGGTTGACTAGAAAACGCCCATCAGATATCTCAAAATTCACGAACCATCCTTGTGTAGTAGGAACATTGGCATCCACTTCATTGTGAGAAAATTCAAATATCGTTGACAAATAACAAAATAAACAAACATAGGCTCTCACATAGGAGAGAAAACAAAGGCTCTCACGAGGAGAGAAAACAAAAGTCTCTCAACGAAGGAGAGAGATTTATTATACAATAAAAGGGAAAATTTCAACAACACAATTGTTTACAATCTCAAAAATTGAGATTATAAACAATTGTGTTGTTGTGGTACAATCAAATTACCAAAAAAAGGATTTGTAATCGGCCAAAATGTTGAACGGAGAAGTTGAGGACAAATTCCAAATTGTCGCAGGGAATTGATGAGTCTGGGAAATTGAATTGGAGAGGAGGAAGACAAGAGAGAGAGAAAACGGTTAACTGTGTTGTTGTCAGAGTTAAACTTTGATGCATTAAATCGTTGTCATGTACAATTAACAATGAAATTATTGTATACACTGATACTTATAATGCAATTAGTTTTTTTTTTTTCTTCTTTTCGTATCTATAGTATAAATGAGGCCTGCCTTGTGAACAGTTGTATGAACAGTAGCATCCGTGAAAATTCCCACTTTGCCCTCACTATTTTGTTCCTTTTCCATTTTGCCCTCACAATTTAGTATGTCGTGCGACATACTTGTCCTTTTATATATATATACTCCCTCCGTCCCAGAACAATGTTCACATACACTGTTTGCACATGTTTTAAGGAGGGAACATTGGCATCCACTTCATTGTGAGAAAATTCAAATATCGTTGACAAATAACAAAATAAACAAACATAGGCTCTCACATAGGAGAGAAAACAAAGGCTCTCACGAGGAGAGAAAACAAAAGTCTCTCAACGAAGGAGAGAGATTTATTATACAATAAAAGGGAAAATTTCAACAACACAATTGTTTACAATCTCAAAAATTGAGATTATAAACAATTGTGTTGTTGTGGTACAATCAAATTACCAAAAAAAGGATTTGTAATCGGCCAAAATGTTGAACGGAGAAGTTGAGGACAAAATCCAAATTGTCGCAGGGAATTGATGAGTCTGGGAAATTGAATTGGAGAGGAGGAAGACAAGAGAGAGAGAAAACGGTTAACTGTGTTGTTGTCAGAGTTAAACTTTGATGCATTAAATCGTTGTCATGTACAATTAACAATGAAATTATTGTATACACTGATACTTATAATGCAATTAGTTTTTTTTTTTTCTTCTTTTCGTATCTATAGTATAAATGAGGCCTGCCTTGTGAACAGTTGTATGAACAGTAGCATCCGTGAAAATTCCCACTTTGCCCTCACTATTTTGTTCCTTTTCCTTTTTGCCCTCACAATTTAGTATGTCGTGCGACATACTTGTCCTTTTATATATATATACTCCCTCCGTCCCAGAACAATGTTCACATACACTGTTTGCACATGTTTTAAGGAGGGAGTATTATATTGAAAGTGTTGTGAGTGTGAAAATAAAATAGGAGAGAGAATGAGTGGAGAGAATAGTAAATTATAATGGTGTTGTGAGTATTAAAATAATGTAGGAGAAAGAATGAGTGGAGGGAATAGTAAAGATTCCTTTTCATTTTAGGTAAGTTTTAAATGTGTGAAGTAAGTTTTGGGACGCCCAAAAGGGAAAGTGTGAAGATTGGGGACGGAGGGAGTATATATATATATATATATATATATATATATATATATATATATATATATATATATATATATATATATATATATATATAAATAAAAATCTTACGTGGCGCCAACACGCAGGCGTACTACTCTATAATAAGTTATAACTTATAAATTCAAGTTGGAAAAAAATCCGTTAGTTTTGCTTGAGGACAAAATTGTAAAAGAAAGTGACAAATCGATGATACTTCCAAGAAAATGAGGGAATCTTGGAAAATAAACACAAACATGAGGGGGGTTCAATAAAATTTACATATTCTATAGTGGGAGGAATTTTATTATCACAAGCTTCCTTTGTTGACCTGTAAAACCACGTATGGGTCAACCATAAGGTGTTATTTTTGACTTTTGTATACTTGAATTAAATCAAGATTGTATGTAGACAATAGGCTTAAATATTTATCTTAATTAATTCACATTTTCTATATTTTTTAAAAAAATTAAAACATACTGTACTTATAATTGGAGCCACTTATTATTTTACCCCTTCAATCACAAGTATGAACTACTAAAAACATACTTATTCGAATTCGAAGCGGAAAAGGGATTCAGTAAGTGGTCTTAAATTGCCTCAATTACTGTCCCTATTTGAATTTAAGACAAAATAAAGACGGTTTACGGGTCTTAATAAGTGGGTGTCACAATTACTTTAGTTTAAAGACAGTAATCACAGTCCCCAACATAAATATAACATGCTAAAATAGAGACTAGTAGAAACTGTTATTTCAAAATAGACACCATTAGAAAAATAATGTCCAAAATTAGAGATTAATTTTAAAAATCATGTCTTCAAAATGTTTAAATATGAATTATTAATAATTGATTTCTCAAACAAATAGTATTTAAAAGACATTTTCTAGTAGTGATGATTATTTATTATAAATTTCTCAAGCAAGGTGGTCAATCTTTAGGTATTTTATTTGCATATATACATACAAGAATACTATAAACAATCAAATATTATGATTTCAAGTGTGTTTTGAGATGCAATAGTTTGTAAGGTGACCTAAAGTGTAATGTAATTTTAGTAATATATTGTAATTAATTGTAAATTTTTTATAGCACCCTATATGTATAATTTAATCATTCATATTAAGAAAATAATGACACTAGAAGCCTATAACCTATTGTTATTTAAGTGTTAAAGTAAGGCACTTTCTCAACTTTCTTCTTCTTCACAAAATATGCATAGTTAATAGCATTAAAAGGAATTAATTAATTAATTAATAAATGTGTAGTTGATGATCATGTTGTGGCTTTAGCCAACCTAATGTCTGATATATTGGAGATTAGGGTTTGAAAGAGCTTTGTGTTCTTGTTGTGTTCATACTAGACATGTTTTTTTTTTTTTTTTTTTTGCTTTTGTGATTTCATCACTTTTTGTTTTTGTGTTTCATTAATCCCACAATTTTTTTAGTGCATTTGCTAATTATATTTCTCAACGTCGGAAAAATAATAGTAATCTATAGATTTGAAGAATAAATATTCGGATTTTATTATTCGTATGCATATTTCATTGTCAATAAGGGAGCATTTTGTTTTCATGAGTATTAATTTTTCTTGGATTTTCAAGCGATAGAATTGAATAATTCCCCAAAAATACGTTGTATTTTATAGTTCGAGAAAAAGAAAAATAAAACATTACATCATATAGACTTTAATACAGTATATATAATAAATCAAACCCTACTACCCGATCTAACAAAAAAATAAACACAAAATTCATAAAGCTGAAAGACAAATATTGAATAATTCCAAATTCAAACATCGATATCATATTTACGAGTGCAGGTGTGTTCCATTGAATTTGGACCAGTGCACATCAATTTTATTGTTATATTAATCTGTATTTTCATTGAAAAAAAATCATTATGGCGATCATTTCCTCGTTTTTCACCGTTAAATTTCCATTACCCAACATTAGTTTCGTGATTTTTATCATCATCATCGTCATCATCGTCATCTTCATACCTACACACAGTAATTACACACACAGGTGGCTGGTTGAGGTTACAATTTTGATCACTATAACACAAAGTTTGGGTCGGCTGTGCTATTTATTTGACTGTTTAATCGATAGAGACTTGACATTGTTTGAATTACAATCATATTCATGAGATTTGCATTAGAAAATAGAAACTATTTTAGATATTAAAATGTGTAATAAAGTGATAATTAACTAAGTGGAATATCGGTCCCCTCTCCAAATGTTAATCACTAAAAATGGCAACTTTTTGTCCTTAAAAAGTCATAATTGGTCTCTTTTGCAACATGAAATCGTAACCTAATTTGTAATGTTCAACTACGCGATCGATCATTTTCGAGAAGTATCGAATGTTAAAGATTTTGTTCCTACCTCAGACTAGCTAAAAAGGTTTCTATTAGGATATTGAGAGATATTTTCAAGTAAAGAAAATATTTAGTTAACTAAGTTGGTATTGAGCCAAATTAGAAAAGTAACCTTAGTTAAAAGTATTTTCAATTAATTTTATATACAATATTAGAACAAGAAAAGATTTGTTAGATTATATTAGAATTAGGACTCATATGTTTTGAGTATAAATATGAGTGTTTAGATTATGTAAAGTAAACTTTGAAACAGAAAATAATACATAATATATTTTACGCGATTGATCATTTTCGAGAAGTATTCAATTGTTCCTGATGAACCCTGACTTTTGTTATATATTTATACATACACATATACACAGTCCCATACCGTCAAATATATCAAATATATACGGTGGGCCCCCATAAAGTGCCACATATGCACTCTCTCACCCTACATTATCAGACTAGCTAAAATGGTTTCAATCGATGTCTATATATTACCCTTGGCAAGCATTTTACAAGCTTTACATGCATGTCATAGAGAGCAATGCAACGAAATTCCTTCCCTAGCTAGAAATAAAAGATTAATTAAGGGAAATTTGTGAAATTCAAATAAAATTTTCCAACATCACCAAGAGCAAAAATGTTGAATTTTCATCATAATAACATATCCTGCATTTTTTTTTAGTTTTAGAAATCTTACCCAAGTAACAAAACCCTAGCAAAAGGTGTTAGGGTATCAACCCAAGTCCCACTCGGCAATTGAAAGAAGAGTTGTCTAATATATAAAGGTGTCCACCCACTCCATTAGTATGAGGTCTTTTGAGAGTTGATCCAAGAGCAAATCCGTGCGGGCTGGGCCCAAAGCGGACAATATCATACTGAAACCGTGTGTTTTATGGGAACATATTTATGTTTCCTTATTTAAAAAGATATCTATTATGGTAAGTAGATTTTGTGACTTTCATGGAGATTTATAAGTATCCTACTTTGACTAGGAATTGTAAATATAGTAAATATCTTTTATTTATGTACATAGTTTTATATTAGGACTAACCTACTAATATTTGATTTCCTTGTGAGTGTGTTTTATGTTTTCATATAGGAAAAGGAATCTCACAAAGGAAGAGGTCGATTGCATGAAGATCTTCTCAATGGTGCATTATAAATACAAGGCATTCAGCACAAGAGAAGCAACGGAATTTTAGAGAGAAAATTACATACTCTTCATTGTATTCGACATTGTTGATTTTAGGTTGTGAGTGAAGGTTGTGCCTTACATCCGTAACTCACATCTAGGTTTTCATAGAGTTCTCTTGTTTTACTTCTGACTAGAATAGATCCTACTTGGGAAAGGGGAGTTGTTCTTGTCGTAGAAGGTGATTAGAACTCATTTAGTATTTTCATATTTTAGTTTTTCACTTATTTGTTTTTGTAAGAAACAAAAGTTTTTAGAGTGAAAAAGTTTTTGGGCGTAAGCCTAGTTTGCTGATCACATTGATTAGTAAGCGTAAATAACTCTTGAGTTATTGCATTTAATTTGTTTTTAAGTATTTTATTCCGCTGCATTATCTGTGGATGTGTGGACAGTTGTGAGACACATCTGTACTCACATCCTTTGCCTGTTGCGTGATCAAGTTTCCTAGCTACACGAAACTTTCAATTGGTATCAGAGTCAACTCTCGAAATATTACTGAGTGTTGATCCAGAAAGTGTAGTCATTATGGAATGCCAAAATCACCAAAATAGGCCTCCTGTCTTGGATGGCACCAATTATTCTCTTTGGAAGTCTAAGATGCGAAATTACATCAAAAGTATTGATGAAAGGGCTTGGATGTGCATTCTTGTTACATGACAACCTCCTACTGTGGAGAAAAAGCCATCTTCTGGTGTTGGTGAGTCTTTTTTCGAAAGAAAACCTGAAGAGCAATGGACTCTTGATGAAATACAAGCTGCAAATTACAATTCAAAAGCTATGGGTGCTATTTCCAAATGATGTTTCGGGAATATGTACAAACTTATAACTAATGAAAGCATAGCCAAAACTGCTTGGGATATTTTGCAAACTCAATGTGAATGAGCACCAAGTGTGAAGGCTACCAGGCTTAGAATTCTAATGGATAGGTTTGAGTTACTTCGAATGGAAGAAACTGAGGACATTGTGTCATATGCTGTTAAGATTCATGAAATTTCAAATGAATGCACAAGTCTAGGAGAATCTATCTCCAATGCAAGACTTGTAAGTAAGATTCTAAGGACCTTGCCTGAAAGGTTTAACATTAAAGTAGCTGTGATTGAGGAAACAAAGGACACAAACACTGTAGGTCTTGACACAATCATAGGAATCTTGACTGTGTTTGAGCTTAACCTTGAGGCTCAGAAAAAGAACAAAATACACAGTCTTGCCCTCAAAGTCTTTGCACTCTTCCAAAAGAGCTTGTGGAATTATCCTCTGAAATTGACAAGTCTAATCTTGAAGATGAGGATGTAGCTTTTATTTCAAAGAAATTCAGTTCTATACTGAAAAATAGAAGGATAAGCAAATTTCCTAATAGACCTACTTCCAGTACTGTTGAAAAGCCAAAACCTAGCACTGACACTGGATTCAAGAAACCAAGCTTTGAAAACAAATCATCTGAATCTGTCCAATGTAGGGCATGTCGTGGCTTTGGTCACTATGCAAATGAGTGTGCTAACACACTTAAAAAGAAGGGAATGAGCTTAACTGCCACCCTTAGTGACAGTGAGGATGATGAGGAAGAAGTGGCTAATATGTCTGTCTTAAACTATCATTTTGTGTTTAATGCCTTTTCTGCAGATATAGAAGAAGATAATCCTGAAAATTCCTTGGATGTGATCTCAGTTGTGAACACATCTGATGTCACATCTGAACTGTTGCTGAACTGTTTCTCTGTAAAAGGAGATTCAGATGATGAAGATGAAGAAAGGGACATCCCCTATGAAGAACTTTTTGCAACATACAAGGAGCTGCATACAGATTGGATGAAAAGATTGGACAAGATTGAGGTACTTGTTAAGGTAAATAAATCTCTTTCTGAAAAATTGGCTGCTTGTGAAGATGAAAAAGCTGTTCTTTCAAAGGAAAATGATGCTCAAAAAGATACCATTGCAAGACTTGAAGTCCTTGTGACCAAAAGAGAAGTTGACCTTGAAAAATTCAAGAATGAATGTGAAAAAGCTGAAAATACTTTTACTAAGTTAAACAAAAGTAAAATGAAAATGGAAGAAGCTTTCTCTGTAGGTCAACGTGACAAAACTGGTTTAGGTTTTGAAAATAATTTTGTAAAGGAGGGATGTGAGGCTTCTACATCAAAAAGTGTGAAAAAACAAGCTTTTAAAGAAAAAGTCATTTTGAGTGAGAAGAGACCTAGGAAGAGGCATTACATTTGCCATTACTGCCTAGCTACTGGTCACATTAGGCCCTTCTTACAAACTCAAGGCCGATAAAAAATCTGTCACTTCAATCAGCCTCAGATGTGTGAGAAGATGTATGCACATCCTAACTCACATCCTGGCAATCTGAGACCTCGGCAACCCAAAAGAAAAGCGTTAAACGGTGGGTGGCCAAACCAATTACCACCTGCAATGTTGTTTACTCTTCCCTCAAGAGTACTGTTTCTGGCTCTTGGTATTTTGATAGTGGGTGCTCTAGGCACATGACTGGAAACCAAGCAGTTCTTCTTGACTATGAAATGATTAATGGGGGAAAAGTAAACTTTGGTGGAGGTGCTCAAGGAGAGATTGTTAGGAAAGGAATCCTGGATGTTAAGGGTCTACCAAAATTGCACAATGTGTACCATGTGGAAGGCTTGAAAGCCAACCTAATAAGTATCAGTCAACTGTGTGATGATGACCTATTTGTGAAGTTTGATAAGCACTTGTGTGAAGTGTTTGATAAGGATAATAAATGTGTGTTTACTGGTCCTAGATCTGCTGACAATTGTTACCAATTTGGTGACAATCTTTCTTGCCTAAGCTCAAAAGCTAATGATCTCAATCTGTGGCACCAAAAATTAGGGCATGCTAGCTGTAGAACTCTGGAAGAACTTCAAAGGTTTGAATCTATTAAAGACCTCCCTAAACTGAACTTCAAGAACCCTGATGTCTGTGGTTCATGTCAAAAGGGAAAACAAACAAAAGCATCACATAAAAAGGTCCAACAATGCTCCACAACTAGATGTTTGGAGATGATTCACCTGATTTAATGGGACCTATTGAAGTAGAAAGCTTTGGTAGGAAAAAGTATGCCTTTGTGTGTGTTGATGATTATTCTAGGTACACTTGAGTAATGTTCTTAAGAGAAAAGTCAGAAACAATTGGAGAATTCAAAAATTGGTACAAAAGGGTGAGAAACCTTTATGGCCTTAAGACTGTAAGAATAAGGTCTGATCATGGCACTGAATATGAGAATCAAATGTTCACCAATTTTTGCAATTCTAAGGGAATCACTCATGAGTTTTCTGCACCAATCACCCCACAACAAAATGGAATTCTTTGAAAGAAAGAATAGAACCTTGCAAGAAATGGCTAGGGTCATGCTAAGTTCTAAGAATTTGTCCAAAAAATTTTGGGCGAAGCTTTAAACACTTGCTTGCCACATTGGCGATAGGGTGTTTCTAAGGATTGGTAGCCTTTGTCACTCCATACCAAATCCTCCTTGGAAAGAAACCAAGCGTGAAATATTTTCATGTGTTTGAATGTGTTTGCTATATTCTCAATGATAGAGAATACCTGTCCAAGTTTGATTCAAAGAGTGACAAAGCAATTTTCATGGGCTATTCCACTAATAGTAGAGCTTACAGAGTTTTCAATCTCAAAACTAAGACCATTATGGAATCTGCTAATGTTAAATTTGATGACTCACTTGATCTTAACCTCAAGGCTGCTGAGGATGATGTTTCGAGGTTGCTTCTTTGGTGGAAGGATGAAGAAAGCAGTCTTTGAAAAGTCAAAAGAATCTTCCAAAGGCCGATAAACATATTGAACCCGATAAGGATGTAACCAAGGATGTGGACACATCTGCCTCCACATACGAACCCACATCTGCTCCCACCTCCACTCAAACTCCTGTAGCGAGGACGGTTCCTCGATACGATCGAGGATGATGCTCCGAAGGTAATGTGAATGGGTGTGTGGATAGATCAAAGGATATTCCTTCTAAAATCCGGAGAAAAACCACCCCACCTCACAAGTTGTGGGAGATGTGCATGCACAAGTGAGAACTAGACAAAAGGACAAAGTTGATTATAGAAAGATGGCTGGTTTATGGAGTTGCTCCTCGGCATACTCCCAGGTAAGTTTCGTTGTTTTGTTTCAAAAATTGAACCTAAGAATGTTCTTTGAAGCATTGAAAGATCTTGTGGATTATGGCTATGCAAAATGAATTAATTCAATTTGAGAAAAATGAGGTATGGACTCTTGTTCCTAGACCCTCACATGGTAATGTCATAGGAACCAAATGGATTTTCAAGAACAAAACTGATGAGCAAGGTGTGATAACTAAAATAAAGCTAGATTAGTTGCTCAAGGTTATACTCAAATTGAGGGAATTGATTTTGAGGAGACATTTGCCCCTGTTGCAAGAATTGAGTCCATTAGACTTTTGTTAGCTATTGCTTGTTACCTCAAGATTACTCTTCATCAAATGGATGTTAAGAGTGCTTTTCTGAATGGGATATTAAATGAGGAAGCCTATGTTGAACAACCTAAAGTCTTTGTGGACTCCAAGTATCCTAACCATGTGTATAAACTGAAGAAAGCTCTGTATGGGCTAAAACAAGCCCTTAGAGCTTGGTATGGTAGGTTGACTGACCATTTACTTCAACTAGGATTCAAGAGAGGTGAGGTTGACAAAACCTTATTTGTGAGGAGAAATAAGAAGGAGATTCTTGTAGCACAAATCTATGTAGATGACATTGTGTTTGGATCAAATTCTGAATCAATTCTAGCTGAATTTGTGGATAGCATGACTTCCACATTTGAGATGAGTATGGTAGGTGAGTTGAACTTTTTCTTAGGTTTACAGATTAAGCAATTCAAAGATGGCATGTTCATTTCACAGTCTAAGTATGCCAAGAATCTTGTGAAAAAGTTTGAGCTTGAACACTCTTCACATCAAAGAACCCCAATGGGATCTTCCCAAAAGCTAAGTCATGATTCTGATGGTGAGAGTGTTGATCAAACCCTTTATAGAAGCATGATAGGAAGTCTGCTTTACCTCACTGCAAGTAGACCTGATATTATGTACAGTGTGTGTCTCTGTGCTAGATACCAAGCCAACCCTAAGGTGTCCCATCTTAAAGCCTTGAAAAGAATCATTAGGTATGTGAGTGGGACTGTGAACCTAGGTCTGCATTACTCTAAAGAAACAAACACCAATTTGGTTGGGTACACCGATTCGATTGGGTTTGGAAATAGTGATGATAGAAAGAGTACCATTGGTGGATGTTTCTACCTAGGAAATAACCTTGTGTCTTGGTATAGTAGAAAGCAAAATTGTGTGTCTTTATCCACTTCTTGAAATTTGAATATGTTGCCCTTGGGAGTTCTTTGCACACAATTACTTTGGATGAATCAAATGTTGAAAGATTATGGATTGAATAGCAATGTTTTGACTGCTTTTTGTGATAACAAAAGTGCCTTGGACATATCTAAAAATCCTGTCCAACATTCTAGAACAAAGCACATTGATATTAGACATCATTTCATTAGAGATCTTGTAGAGCAAAAAGCGTATGTGCGGAATTTGTTGGGGGAAAATCAATTGGTGATATATTTACAAAGGCATTAGATTTGGAGAGATTTTCCTCCTTGAGGAAGTCTCTTTGCTTGTGTGATATCTAAGGTTGTGAGACCAAATGTGTCTCACATCCTCTAACACATCTGTATATTAGATTAACTGGAAAAAAAATAAATATAAAAAATAAAAATTCAAAAAATATCATGCATTTGCACGAAATTTCTCAGTGTGGTCACTTGTGAGTCTTCATCTTTGACATTGTTTTTGATCACTTAATTGTGAGCACTTCCTGTTCATGTCATCTTTTGATGACTTGATATAACATTCCTAGGTATCTCACAGTGGGTGCTAAAAGAAAAAAAAAATTATATGTGAGAAACAGCTGCTTCACCCTTAGTATGAAGCCATACCATTGTGATCAAGTGATTTTCATAAGAAATCTTGAAGTCAAACTTGATAAGATCATTGGGAAAAAGGGCTATCTTTGAGATAAAGTAAAGTGAAAGCTACTCACAATGCAAAAATCCACAACAAAAAAAAAAAAATTGGTGGATGCATCCTAGAGGCTGTGCAGATTGGATTATTGCTCATTGACTTTTTGTGATCTAAATGTGTCCTCATATGTGACTCACATCCTATGCCACATCCATAAACTGAGAATATTTCCTTCACCTGTGTGTTTGCATCATGCTAGGCATATTGCATTTCTAGGACATATAGGAGCTTTGTAAATATGCTAGTTAATTAATTTTTTTTCCTAGTTCATTCTTTGATTATATAGGTTTTTGATCTCCAATATCTTTCATGAAAGAAAAAGGTGTGTATCAATCCTTGTTTGAAAAGGTTGGAAAATTCAATTGGGATTCTGTTTTTAAATAAAGATATGGCCGAGATATTTTTTGTTTCCATAAAAATTTATCAAAATCTTGTTTTATTTTAATCCCCTATTTCTTAAAAGGTGGTTGTGTGTGGTAACCTCAAAGGGTTCTAGCCGTTGGAGGACTCCTAAGGAATATAGGTTATGTGAGACCTTTTAGGAAAAAGATTTCCAAAATTCAGTTGGAAAGGGGAAGCTGTGAGTATTTAAGATACCTCACATCCGTCCCATCCCCCATAAACCCTTTGCAAAAACCCTTTGTTCTTCCCTCGGTGAATCTCTCCCTCACAACCGTGCAATTAATTCACATTACTGTTCAACCTAACCAACCTTTTGCAAGATTAATGGCTGATCATTCAAATATTCGAGAAGAAGATGTACTCGACATTGCCCCAATTTCAGTAGCTAAAGGCGAGGGTTCCGTTGTCTTAAACCCTGTGATTTCAAAATTTCTTTCGGAATTCTCTTCTCCATCGCCTTCGTCTGATCCTATAATGGAAGCTACTCCTCCTAAATCCCCCACATTGGATCCTTCCTCCGAAAACCCTAAGGCTCCATCCTCTCCGGTGATTTCACCATCGGATGTCGCTCCTGTCTCTGTCTCTGTGGAACCTTCTTCAACCAAGAAGAGGAAGCTTTCCCAAGCAAAATCCCCAAAGCCTGCTGCAACTCCAGTGCCGCTACGTAATCTTCGTCGTTCTGGTAGGGTTCGCAAGTTGTCAGAATCTGACAAGGCCAAGAATCTAAAGAAACCTGGCGGGAAACCCTCTACAGCCATTGCTCTTGAAGAAGATGAAGAAGAAGAAGAGGTAATTCCTCCTCTGATTAGGACTAAGGCTCAACCCCCAATACCTCCTCCCGTAGTTGTTGATCCTGTCCCCATTGTTAACCCTTCTATTGATACTCCCCATGTTGATCCCATTACTCCTGTTGAGAATGCTCCCCATGCTGACTCTGTTTCTCAAGTTGATCCTATTGTGCCACCTTCTCCCATAGTGTCTCCTGATCCTAGTATCCCCATTGATGTTTTACCCCCTGTGGATAATATTTCTGTCCCTGTTGTTGATCCCTCTGCTCCTATGGTTTCAAGTCCTGTTGAGGACCTTATTACCTTTAGTGATGAAGAACCATTAGCAAAAGTTTTAATGGATTTAAAGGGTAAGAAAAAAATGGTTGCTATTGATTTAGAACCCATTAATGATGAAACTGATTCAAGCTATGATAGTGATGACACTGCTTCTGATGAGAATTACAAGCTAGGGAGAGAAGAGCTTGATCAAAAGAAAGAGGACCAAGAGTTAGATTCCTCTGCTGGCGTGACATTTGAGATTGAATCCATTCAAGTTCCATTCCCTTCAAAAGATGTGTCTGAGGATGTGCACACATCCAGACGCACATCCACAAGGAAGAAAGCTGAGAAGGGTATGTCTTCTACTGTCTCCATTGTCTCTACCCCTAAACCCTTTTCCAAGAAATTCCTGAACAAAAAGGCATCTGATAGGTTTGGCCTAATTTCATCTAAGGCTTTCATAGTTGAAATGAAAAGGGATAGGGAAACCTTTGTTAAGCTTGGAATGGACAAATTTTTTGAGGAAAGAGGATTATTTTTAACAGTGGATCATCCCCTTCCTTTCTATCCCAAAATGGTGTATGAATTTTATGCCAATTTGCCTAAGGGTTTAGATAAAAGTTATTCCTCTCCTCCCACTGTCTATGTTAGAGGAGTATTTGTCCCCTTTACCCCATCTGTCATAAATGATTTACTTGGTTTGAATGGAAGTTTGGATGAGTTGGTCTCCATTGATGATGATGAGCTTGTAACTGCTATCACCCATGGAAAGGTGACTTCTTAGCCTGTGAAGCCAAAGGATTTGGGTAGTGGATCTTTGTCCTCCCTTTACTGTTTTCTCCATTATATTCTTGTTGCCAATCTTTACCCCTCCAATAACAAAACTTCAGTTACTAGGGTGCAAGCTTTGCTTCTTTATAGATTGGGGATTAAAAGGCACATTAATTTTGGAGATTTCATCTTTAGAAAGATTTGTGATTATGGAGAATCTCCATCCAAGAAATGGTCTTTACCTTATCCTTCCTTGATTTCTCAAATCCTTATTGCCAATGGAGTGAAACCTGAGAAAGGAGAAGAAATAGTTGAAAATTTTGCTCTGTTTAAGGAATCCAAAACCCTGCTTGACCCTAAGCAAAGACATGTGGATCTTCCTTTGGGTACAGTTCCTGAGCTTGGTATGCCAGATGTGGACACATCTGAGGCCACATCTGAAGATAACTTTATGGCTCAAATGAAGGACTTAGATGCTGCAATTATTGAAGCTGAATCTCAAGCTCAAGCCTCCCTTAACCATGCCAACAATTTGAAAGCACTTAGAGATAATCTCATTCGATGGCATGCTAAACTTTCTAGTCAAAAAGGGGGAGAATCAAGTTCTGGAAATGATAAGTGGGATGCTGTTGTTGCTGCTGCTGCTGCTCAAGCTGTAGCTGGTTTTAAATGGAGACATTTCGAGCTTTAATTTAGGGGGAGATTTTTTCTGGTTATTTTGTTTGATGGTTTGTTGGTTGCAAAAACAATTTTAATTTCTGTTCTAGGTTTTTTGTTTCTAAACAATGGTTTGTAATAGCTTTTAATCAGGACATTGCTGGATGGTTTTTGTTTTTGCTAAAATAGACTGCTGGTATTCTGTTTCTGTTCTAACTCTGTTCTAGCAGTTTTTATGTGTGGATGTGTATACACATCTGGACACACATCCATTCAGGGGGAGTTATGTTTATTTTATATTTTTCTATATTCTATGGTCATAAAATGTGATTGTTATAAATCTTTGGTTTTGGCCAGAAAGTCCAAAATAGGGGAATATTGAAACCGTGTGTTTTATGGGAACATATTTATGTTTCCTTATTTAAAAAGATATCTATTATGGTAAGTAGATTTTGTGACTTTCATGGAGATTTATAAGTATCCTACTTTGACTAGGAATTGTAAATATAGTAAATATCTTTTATTTATGTACATAGTTTTATATTAGGACTAACCTACTAATATTTGATTTCCTTGTGAGTGTGTTTTATGTTTTCATATAGGAAAAGGAATCTCACAAAGGAAGAGGTCGATTGCATGAAGATCTTCTCAATGGTGCATTATAAATACAAGGCATTCAGCACAAGAGAAGCAACGGAATTTTAGAGAGAAAATTACATACTCTTCATTGTATTCGACATTGTTGATTTTAGGTTGTGAGTGAAGGTTGTGCCTTACATCCGTAACTCACATCTAGGTTTTCATAGAGTTCTCTTGTTTTACTTCTGACTAGAATAGATCCTACTTGGGAAAGGGGAGTTGTTCTTGTCGTAGAAGGTGATTAGAACTCATTTAGTATTTTCATATTTTAGTTTTTCACTTATTTGTTTTTATAAGAAACAAAAGTTTTTAGAGTGAAAAAGTTTTTGGGCGTAAGCCTAGTTTGCTGATCACATTGATCAGTAAGCGTAAATAACTCTTGAGTTATTGCATTTAATTTGTTTTTAAGTATTTTATTACGCTGCATTATCTGTGGATGTGTGGACAGTTGTGAGACACATCTTTACTCACATCCTTTGCCTGTTGCGTGATCAAGTTTCCTAGCTACACGAATAAAATATCATACTAATGTGGAGTGGTGGGGATGGTCGCGATCCCAACAACTGGTATCAGAGCTGTGGTTAGTAGATGGGCGCAACGCAGTGGACCATGTGTGGATGATGTGGAATTTCCTCTAGTGGTGTGACCTCGCGAATGGAGCACTGTGTGTGCCTTGTGTCGAAAGTCTTCCTGATATTGGTGATAAATCAGGCGGCGTGTCCCGCAAGTGGTGAATAGCGGCGATACAAGATTCGCTAGAGGTGGTCCTTGGTTTGAGGGGAGGATTGTTAGGGTATCAACCCAAGTCCCACATCGGCAATTGAAAGAAGAGTTGTCTAATATATAAAGGTGTCCACCCACTCCATTAGTATGAGGCCTTTTGGGAGTTGATCCAAGAGCAAATCCGTGCGGGCTGGGCCCAATGTGAGCACCCCAACCCGGAACCTTACGCGTGTCCCGAGCTGGAGAGGCTCAATCTAAGAAAACCCATCTAAGTTTTAAAACATTTCCTTGCCTTTAAAAGAAAACCACTTTTCAAATTTCCAAATAAAAATCAATTAATAATATCTCCACTAGGAGGAAATCCGACCACCACTTTTAATAAACCATAATCTGATCAATTACATTGAAAACCCAAATTAACATTGTTTAACAAAAGAGTTTTCCATACGAATTGCAAAAGAGGAATACTTAATAAATACTCCTAATAACCAACTCCTATGCTTAACCTGACAAGTCCCCAAATGCAAAGTCCAAACTCTTATCCCCTACCCTCACCGGGTTCAAGTCACCTGTCTCAAAGACGATCTAAAACAAGAAAGGGAGAGGGGTGAGAATAAATCTCAGCAAGCTATTATGAATGCAGCAATATGCCAAGTAAGATGCAACACATAGCATGGTAGCACATAACACATTATGAAAGCGGTAAACACCTTACGTTACCTCATTTTACCTTTTCCCGTCTGAACAATAAGTCGTACAACGTGGGAGTAAAACTCCACTCTTTGGTGAATTGCCCCCATGCACATTCACCGCTTATAGGTCTCATACCCCAGAGATCCATATAAGAAAATAGGATACTTATATGACCCTTATTCAGAGTATCATATAATATCATCGCTACTGTAAAGTCGTTGGCTTCATACAGAGCATTCCACCGGTACACCAAATCGCAGCAGTATGTATGTAAAGGCTCCTTATTGCTCAATACAGTAGCTTGCACAGCCCACTCTGTGGCCACAGAGGGGGACGGTCCCAGGTATAATGAACCTTCAATCACTTATAGAACAAATCAATAATTGATTGAATTCCATTATACCCCCGAATATCAACACGTTCAAGCACATAATAGATACTTGAAATAATCCACAAAGGGAATAATCATATAACAACATGGTAAAATATACTCATGTTACATCCATACTATAGTGCAACAGTTCATGTAATACACTATGCATAATACCATTAACGAATATAAATTCAAGTAAGGTATCCATATAACCACATAATTCACACCGGGATACAATATAATCATATACCAAATAATCCACACCGGAACGCAATATAACAAGATCAAATAATCCACACTTGGGATACAACACAACACCTTGCCAAATAATCCATACTTAGGATATTAAGGTATCTATCAAATTTAATAATTCAATAAATGGGGATAACAATGCCACAAGGCGATACATGCTCATTTTCAATTAACGAAATAGTGAAACCTATGGTTTCTACTCTATTTCTAACTAATCACCAAGAATAGGGTAAGTAAGGCCACTATGTATTTCAAACCATTCTTACATAGTCATTATACAACCTCGAATAAACTTAATAAAGGTTCACGATCTATTTCCCAAGTTCGAACTACATTGGTGGAGTACAAATCAAGCTTAATAACCAATTTCCGAACCATTTTCCGTAATTACAAGGTCTCTATAGGGATTCACGCTAAAATTATCAAATTGTGGTCACAATGCTTAAGTGTCCCAAGTTCTACTTTAATCTAAGTTGAAAGGGATTGATTAATATCCAAATTGGATTAGGTTCTATTAATTTATAATGGTTAGAGATCATTCCACGAGGTCATTAGTAAAATTCAGCAAAGGAGAAAAACTGGAGAAGGACTGGTGACATGGGCGACCGCCCATGTCACTTGGGCGACCGCCCAAAGGAGTTTCAAGGAGAGCCAAGAGTCTGCCTACATGGGCGGCCGCTCAGCCCCCATGGGCGACCGCCCATGGCCCTTTTCAGCACATTCGAATTTCCAACTTTTTACATAGTTTATTTCCTCTTAAATCTTTCTTAATCTCATGAACACTAAAAGGGATTGTTTAACCTTACGTACTTCAACTTAAATCATCTAAATCCAATATCATATAGGCCTAGATTATTTACCAATTAACTTCCCACCCATTTCATGTTTTCATTTTTCTAAATCTAACTCCACCCATTTCACTAACCCATTTCAAGTTTAATTCTCTAAACTAACTCCACCCATTTCTTACACTCTAAATCAATTTCTAAGAACAAGAGTATCCTTCTTTGCCATTTACCAAATCTCTCAACTTCAAATAGGCTTCCAAAGCATTTACACAATTATCATCATAATAAGAACAACAAATAAGAGTTCATGAACATTCATAAGAAGGGAAATCATAACAACTCACCTTGGAATAGGAGATGGATTAAGGATTTCTTGAGCTTGATAAACTCCCCTAGATGCCTTGATCACAAAAGTACGATCGGATTGCCAAATGGAGAAGAAATGAATGCCCTAGGAGCTTGGAAAGGAAAGCTTCCATGGAAAAGCTTCCATGAATATTTTGGTGGAGAAGATGAATGAGAAGGATGGGGAAAGTGGGGGAGGTTTTGACTAGGAGGAAGGAGGGGTGAGGGGAGTTGACACTTGGAGGAGGTAGGATGAATGAGAAAATTGGCCCCCCAAGTCAAATTAAAGGCTTTCCACTTTTTCACAAAAAAATAAATTTAACTACCCACATTTTATTTATATTTGTCCATTTCTATTATTATACTTCTCCCAAGATGCTTTATTTAATTTCCCAATCATCTCATCCTACTATAAGAAATCAAATATATAAAATGAACACATAATATTAATAATAATATTAAAAGCAATTAATATGATGCTAAAATAGGTGCCTAGGGTTAGGGTCGTTACACTCACTCCCCCTTAAAGAAAATTCGTCCCGAATTTGATTGTCACTTACCCTAAGGTTCAAATAGCAAAGGTTACCTTTCACACATTCTAACTTAATATTTTCAATTAGATTTCTCAATGGCATGATTCTACTATACATTTTCATAAACCCGAATACTCTAGGACTTCACTTCCCAATTAGTCTCTTCAATGTTATGATTCTTTTCCAAGATTTCTAACTCCATTAATAACACGATATTACAACTTAATATTCCAAGAGTACCATACAATTATCACCAACTCGAATTTTCACGACCTCAAAGAAAGTATAATTAAATAAAAAGTATTACAGCTTATGTCGTCAAATACATTACGATATTACATTTAAACTTCAATTACTCTATAAGCTGCTCCAAGTCGGTCTATAAGTCAAATCACCTACCTTTTCTAAAAACTTCAAACGGATTAACAAACTTTGGCGCTAAATTACCTTAGGTCTTGCTTCACCAACCTCACCCCAACAAATTGGAGATCGATATTCTCTTCCTGAACCACGCCTCATACAGTTTTATCTCAATGCTAGAATGATAACTGCTATTATACGCAAACTCGCTAAGGTAAATTAAACATCTCAAGTTGAAGGGAAATCCGTCACACAAACACAACCTATTCTTCCAGAATTTGGATAGTCTTCAAATCTCTTCCTTTCGACTAACTAAATCCTTCAACTCTTAGGATCGGTAACTAGCCCCAAAAAGGGAGCTTCAAAAGATAAGATTTTACTTAAATCACACCAACAATTGTAACCACTCCCGATAAAGGATAGGAAAATTCCGCTCTATCTAAGTTAACTTCTTCGAAACATACGCTATCACTTTCCCATTTTGCATAACACTACACCCTGATCTTCCTTTAATGTACACTTAAAATTTCACAAGATTCTCACATCCACGAGGTAATATAAGGGCCGGATCTATAACTAATCTATTCTCCATTTCTATTAATATGATTCATCCTTATTACATCCTACACCATTTATACGTCCTTTAGAGTCAACCAAAGCAACGACTTTACAATTCTTAAGAGTTCCTTAAATTTCTTCGGTAGCACTTGCCAACTCAAAGATCACAGACTCAATCCTCACAAGATCCATGGTAACATCCGCGTTTAAGACTATAGAACCCAAAATTTGAAATCCTCTCGAGCCAACTCATACTAGTCAAACTTGCATGCAGGGACTCTTCCCAAGGAATCATTAACCCAATTCTCAAATGATTTTTTTTTTTTCTAGAACTTTATTTAACAAAGAGATCCTCAATTCTAATTACCCTAAAGTCATTAAGATAAGGGTTTAAAATTTTGCTTATCATACTCAAAACCAACACATGAAATATACCGACGGGAGCACATTTATCATTTACTCACAACTAGCACATAAAATTTTTGAAAGGACTTCTTATGCAAGTCTAACATATACCAATTACTCTTCACATCTTAATGCAAAATTTTCACCTTAAATACCCATATATAACAAGAATTTCACATTAAGGTTTACCTATATCAAATACCAATATAAGCAATTTAGGCATGGAAAAAGGAGACTCGCTTCTTATGATAGTCTACTATTATACAACAACTACTTAACCCTCCAGGTCAAATATATCTCAAAATCATAAATTAATAATTATACCAATTCAACTGGCAATACATGCTCAGCCATAACTACATCACCATCGTGGTAAACCAAGGAAGGTTCGAGGTATTCTCTCATAAGAGCAGAATCCTCTAACAATAAAACAAAATCTCAAACAATGTATACCACATAAAAGCAAAACGCTATGCCACACATAATGATATGAAACAGAATCTATAAAATATGACCCCTAACTTCGAGACGGGGAATATACCTCTAGTGACCTCACAGGGAATCCATCTCTCTCGGACCCAAAACACATACTTGACCTTGGACCTTCTCTTTTGGTTTCCCTTCCTTATCTCTTTTGATACCACCTCTTTGACCCCTTTGACCGGCACCCGAAGCTAACCTCTGACGAAATACAGGACAATTTTTCCTGTAGTGCCCCATTTCTCCACAATTCAAGCATTTCCCTTGCTTACTCCAACACCTGTCTTCAGAGTGACCCATCTTCTTGCAATATTTACAATTCATCCCACATCTTTGTTTGGGTATTGGCCTGTATACGAAGAAGCTACCACTAGTTCCTCTCTCACACTTCCTGAAGTTAAAGCCCTTGGCTGATCTCTAATGATTTTGGATCCTTGTCCTAGATATTTTGGCTCATCCCCAATCCCACCTTCCGATTTTCTATTATTTCCCTCAATGCTATTCTCGATCTTATATGCTCTCTCTATGACTGTTCGACAATTGGTGAATCCATCAATTACTAATTTCTTCTTAAACTCACTCCTCAAACCTGTTACAAACCTCTGAACCCTTCTCGCCTCATGCGATACTAAATGAGGGCAACACCTAGCTAATTCCTCAAACCGGACTGAATATTGATTCACCGTCATGTTCCCTTGTTTTAGTCCTAAAAATTCAATCTCCTTCTTGTCCCTTGTAACCATTGAAATGAAATAATCCTCGAGCTGTTGAGTGAAATTATCCCAAGTCTCAGGGCGTATGATCCCGCTCCCAACTTCCCTTCAATATCACCACCGATCGCCTAAACCTTCAAGTTTGAACACACGGCATACCTAACTTTCTCTTCGTTGGGACTTTCTATAACCTCAAAAATCCTATTTATTTACGCTAACCATTTTTCGCCTTTAACGGATCCGGATCTCCATTATAGCTCGGTGGGTTCATCTTCACAAATTTTTCCAATCCATCACTTTGACATCCCTCGGGTTGATTCGGAGCCTGATCCTCTAGTCTTCATATCTTGTACAAACATCTGAATAATTTCATCATCTCTTCATTCGAATTCCACCTATACTCATATCTCCTTCATTTTCTAGAACCTTTCGCCGATCATCCTCGCTTAGGCCATTAGAACAAACTCCTGCATTAAACACTCGGCGTCAATTTTCACACATTCCCCCTTAGTTTAGACATCTACCCTTGACCTTTAAACTAAGCTCTGATACCAACTGTGAGCACCCCAACCCGGAACCTTACGCGTGTCCCGAGCTGGAGAGGCTCAATCTAAGAAAACCCATCTAAGTTTTAAAACATTTCCTTGCCTTTAAAAGAAAACCACTTTTCAAATTTCCAAATAAAAATCAATTAATAATATCTCCACTAGGAGGAAATCCGACCACCACTTTTAATAAACCATAATCTGATCAATTACATTGAAAACCCAAATTAACATTGTTTAACAAAAGAGTTTTCCATACGAATTGCAAAAGAGGAATACTTAATAAATACTCCTAATAACCAACTCCTATGCTTAACCTGACAAGTCCCCAAATGCAAAGTCCAAACTCTTATCCCCGGCCTCACTGGTTCAAGTCACCTGTCTCAGCACGATCTAAAACAGTAAAGGGAGAGGGGTGAGAATAAATCTCAGCAAGCTATTATGAATGCAGCAATATGCCAAGTAAGATGCAACACATAGCATGGTAGCACATAACACATTATGAAAGCGGTAAACACCTTTACGTTACCTCATTTTACCTTTTCCCGTCTGAACAATAAGTCGTACAACGTGGGAGTAAAACTCCACTCTTTGGTGAATTGCCCCCATGCACATTCACCGCTTATAGGTCTCATACCCCAGAGATCTATATAAGAAAATAGGATACTTATATGACCCTTATTCAGAGTATCATATAATATCATCGCTACTGTAAAGCCGTTGGCTTCATACGGAGCATTCCACCGGTACACCAAATCGCAGCAGTATGTAAAGGCTCCTTATTGCTCAATACAGTAGCTTGCACAGCCCACTCTGTGGCCACGGAGAGGGACAGTCCCAGGTATAATGAACCTTCAATCACTTATAGAACAAATCAGTAATTGATTGAATTCCATTATACCCCCGAATATCAACACGTTCAAGCACATAATAGATACTTGAAATAATCCACAAAGGGAATAATCATATAACAACATGGTAAAATATACTCATGTTACATCCATACTATAGTGCAACAGTTCATGTAATACACTATGCATAATACCATTAACGAATATAAATTCAAGTAAGGTATCCATATAACCACATAATCCACACCGGGATACAATATAATCATATACCAAATAATCCACACCGGAACGCAATATAACAAGATCAAATAATCCACACTTGGGATACAACACAACACCTTGCCAAATAATCCATACTTAGGATATTAAGGTATCTATCAAATTTAATAATTCAATAAATGGGGATAACAATGCCACAAGGCGATACATGCTCATTTTCAATTAACGAAATAGTGAAACCTATGGTTTCTACTCTATTTCTAACTAATCACCAAGAATAGGGTAAGTAAGGCCACTATGTATTTCAAACCATTCTTACATAGTCATTATACAACCTCGAATAAACTTAATAAAGGTTCACGATCTATTTCCCAAGTTCGAACTACATTGGTGGAGTACAAATCAAGCTTAATAACCAATTTCCGAACCATTTTCCGTAATTACAAGGTCTCTATAGGGATTCACGCTAAAATTATCAAATTGTGGTCACAATGCTTAAGTGTCCCAAGTTCTACTTTAATCTAAGTTGAAAGGGATTGATTAATATCCAAATTGGATTAGGTTCTATTAATTTATAATGGTTAGAGATCATTCCACGAGGTCATTAGTAAAATTCAGCAAAGGAGAAAAATTGGAGAAGGACTGGTGACATGGGCGACCGCCCATGTCACTTGGGCGACCGCCCAAAGGAGTTTCAAGGAGAGCCAAGAGTGCGCCATACGTAGGCGGCCGCTCAGCCCCCATGGGCGACCGCCCATGGCCCTTTTCAGCACATTCGAATTTCCAACTTTTTACATAGTTTATTTCCTCTTAAATCTTTCTTAATCTCATGAACACTAAAAGGGATTGTTTAACCTTACGTACTTCAACTTAAATCATCTAAATCCAATATCATATAGGCCTAGATTATTTACCAATTAACTTCCCACCCATTTCATGTTTTCATTTTTCTAAATCTAACTCCACCCATTTCACTAACCCATTTCAAGTTTAATTCTCTAAACTAACTCCACCCATTTCTTACACTCTAAATCAATTTCTAAGAACAAGAGTATCCTTCTTTGCCATTTACCAAATCTCCCAACTTCAAATAGGCTTCCAAAGCATTTACACAATTATCATCATAATAAGAACAACAAATAAGAGTTCATGAACATTCATAAGAAGGGAAATCATAACAACTCACCTTGGAATAGGAGATGGATTAAGGATTTCTTGAGCTTGATAAACTCCCCTAGATGCCTTGATCACAAAAGTACGATCGGATTGCCAAATGGAGAAGAAATGAATGCCCTAGGAGCTTGGAAAGGAAAGCTTCCATGGAAAAGCTTCCATGGATATTTTGATGGAGAAGATGAATGAGAAGGATGGGGAAAGTGGGGGAGGTTTTGACTAGGAGGAAGGAGGGGTGAGGGGAGTTGACACTTGGAGGAGGTAGGATGAATGAGAAAATTGGCCCCCCAAGTCAAATTAAAGGCTTTCCACTTTTCCACAAAAAAATAAATCTAACTACCCACATTTTATTTATATTTGTCCATTTCTATTATTATACTTCTCCCAAGATGCTTTATTTAATTTCCCAATCATCTCATCCTACTATAAGAAATCAAATATATAAAATGAACACATAATATTAATAATAATATTAAAAGCAATTAATATGATGCTAAAATAGGTGCCTAGGGTTAGGGTCGTTACACCCAAAGCGGACAATATCATACTAATGTGGAGTGGTGGAGATGGTCGCGGTCCCAACAACATTTTAGGATCGCTCACCCATACAAGAAATTCACAACAAGAGAAATCAAACAACACACAATACGAAATAAAGACAAAACACACAATATTCCGTGGTTCGGCTAAAAGCCTATTCCACCAAAAATATAACTTCTATATATTTCTTGATATTACAAGAATGGAGACACCCTCTCTCTCAACACTCTTGAATATCCTCACCAATCGCATACAAGCGTACAATTTCTCTCTTTAAATTGTAAACCTATGCTAATTCTCACAAGTTCTCTCCAATTCTATCAAAATCCTAACTAGTAAAGCCTATTTATATATGGGAGGCACACCCACTTTTCCCCTTTCCTAACCGATATGGGATTACTAATCCTTCTCCTAACCAATATGGGATAAGTAATCTTTTCTTACTCATAATAGGATTTAGGCAATATTGGTCAAATTCCTTACAAATCTCCCCTTGACCAAAATTCCCTAAAATCTCATCAACTCCAGAGAAGCGAACTCTTTTCCCAATCTTCTTCTCCTTTTTGTCATCACAAAAGGATCTTCCACGCAAGGATTGCCCCTCCAAATAGCAAATATTTCTCGCACGTTTTCTCCCTTGAAGAATCAAGCGCTTTCCTTTGTACACTTTGCACGTCCGTCTTCTTCCAACATATCGATACCCACGAGATGTCAAAACTCCTAGTGAAAGCGAATTCGCAGTCGCACCAGGAACATACTTCACATTCAAAGCGATTTTCACAGTCCCATCATGAAGCTTGAAGCGTACACTCCCAATACCTTCAATCTTCAATTTCTGCTCATTACCAACTTTGATTTCTCCGAAATTTCCCTCCGATCGCAAAGTGTCAAACATAGCTCGATCCTTACAATTATGCACTGAAGCAGCTGAATCTAGCACCCATTCAGACTTCTTCTCCTCAATCACATCAGCAGTAGCTATAGTTTCTGTCAAAAGAAAATCTTCATTATCACTACCACTATCAATCGTGTTAACGTTCACTTCGTCAACCTTTTTCTTTCCTTTCACACCACGTAAACTTTTCAAATCATCACGAAATTGTGGGCAACACATCTGCATATGACCAGTCTCTCCACAGTAGAAGCACTCAATCTTACGCATATCTCTATCTCCCCTAGATTGAGACCTTCCTATTCCTTTTTGAGCCACCACGATTATAATTTCTCCCTCTTTCATAACCCTCCGCAACTAGTACTCTGTCACCATTGGAGAAGCTATCACTCCTCGTCATCCTTTCATTATCCCTCAACGCCTTAACCACATCATCAAGTGTTAAAGTAGTCCTACCTGTCAACATCGTCTGCACAAAAGGCTTATAGGACTTAGGTAATGAAGCCAACAATAACAAAGCTTGCTCCTCATCTTTAATTGTCTCATCAACATTAGACAATCGACATACTAGTTGACCGAAAGAATTAATATGGTCAGGCAAATTACCCCCTTCTTCAAGCTTCAAACAATATAAATCCATCTTTAAGAACAAGCGATTAGTCAATGATTTAGACGCATAAATACTAGCAAGTTTCTCCCAAATACCCCTCGCTGTTGTTTCTTTCAAAACACTAAATTTAATTTCAGGAGCAAGTGCTAACCTTATCGTACTCGAAGCCCTCTTCTGAATTTTAGCCCAATCCACGTCTTTCATCTCATCCGGCTTGTTCTCTTCCAAAGCTTCATCAAGTCCTTGTTGAACCAACACATCTTGGATTGTCATCTGCCACACCGTGAAATCCATCTTTCCATCGAAGGTCGGGACTTGATACTTCGATACTCCAATATCCATATTTCTCAAAATATGAATTTCTTCAAACTGCTGCTGCTGTCCGGATACAATTCCCGATGCTTGGGACCTTAAAATCCAATCTCCACCGTTCAGATTTAAGATCTATTAGTCCCGAAGCTACTCACCAAAAATCAGCCTGATCCAACGGTGAACGAACGCTCTACGTCAATTTTCCTACCGCTGCGCTG
>JAFEMH010003511.1:225000-232500 GCA_022495995.1 Adenophora triphylla var. japonica
TAAATAGTGAAGATTCCTTTCCATTTTGGGTAAGTATTAATTAATGTGGGACGGACCAAAAAGGAAATAAGTATCAATTGGTGTGGAACGGAAGGAGTATGTGTGTGTATATATGTATTTACACTTTCTATGTTGTTTTCTTTTGTGTTGTTAAGGAATTATTTCGAATTTATTTTATGGATAATTGTATAGGTTTAGTAGTAAAAGGTCTTTTGAAGTAAATACTCCCTCACAAAAAAAAAATAAATGATTTTTTGAAACTTTGTGTTCAAATAACTTTCTTAATTTTTTTTTTTTTTTTGAGATTATTTTTAATAGGTCATTATATATTTACAAAACTAAAATTTTGAAGGTGAAAAGCAAGAATGTTCAAGATTTTTTCCTATTAAAAATCAACATTTTCAAAAAATCTCTTAAATTTAAAATGAACATTAATTTTGAGAGTAATTAAATATTAAGGCAAAATCGGCCATAATTGCGTTACGCATTTTAGCTTTATCATATTTTTTACTCCCTCCATTTCAAAATAGCGTTAGCTTAAAAAAGAGTCACATTAGCATTCACTTATTCATATCTTTCTTAATAACCGAATTTCACATTATTTTCAAACTTCTCATTACATATTCGCCGCAATAGAATTCTAAATCTAATCATATTTTGTGACTATACTAAGTTATATTTACGCGCATTTGACAAAGATTAATTAGGTTAAACAAGTAAGAATTAGCAAATATATATATATATACTCCCTCCGTCTCAATAGAAGCTTCCCATTTTGCCATTTTGGGTGTCCCGTTAAAAGCTTCCACTTTTCTTTTTTGGCAAAGGAATCTTTCTTATTAACTCCATTCTCTCTCTACATTATTTTAATTCTCAGCATTTATAATTCTTATTCAGCTCATTCTCTCTCCTATTTTCAAATTACACTCACAACATTTTTTCTTCCCACCCATTTTATTAATTTGCGTGCAAAACAAAAATTGAACAGCTTCTATTGGGACGGAGGGAGTATATATACTCCCTCCATCCCAGCGAAAGAGTCGGTAAATTTGTCCGACACGCAAAATAAGAAATGTGATGTAGGAAAGAGAAAAAGTTTAAATGTTGTGAGTATGAAAAATTAAATATGAGAGAGAATGAGTGGGAGGTGATGTAAGAAAGATAATGTTGTGAGTGAAAAAGTAAAGTAGGAGAGAGAATGAGTGGAGAGAATAGCGATTTAAGGTTTCCTTTTTGGGAAAGTGGCTTTTTAAATGGGGAAAAGGAAATAAATAATTTCTTCATTTTGGGATGGAGGGAGTATATACTTCCCTAGTCAATTTAAACATTCCCTAATGATTACATAAGATCAATTAATTGTGTTTTTGTGCTTAATACTTGAAAAAAAGAAATTGACATGCTTCGAATCTACCTTGAAAACCATCTTCAACAAAATTTTCAATTATGTTAAGGTATCAATGCACTTAGAAACATAAAATAATACTTTCTCCGTCTCAAAATAATGTAATGTATTCTTTTTTAAAAAAAAATGTTTCAAACAAACTGTTCTATTATAGAGGAAGTTACAAAATTCTTTCTCATCACACAATAAATATTAATTCACACTCACATTCACATTCACGATAAATATAATAAGATCATTAATATTTATTTTTATGTAAATATGTTACTTAAAATGATTAAGTTTAACCTTTTTATAAAGAGTCGGTCTTATAAAAAATGCGTTTTTTCTAAACTTAAGAAAAAATCATTTTTACACTGGCACTTATTATTACATTCACTGACACTTTTCACACTGACACTTTTTATATTAACACTAACATTTTTTTACCCTATAATGGCACTTAATAATACATGCATTGACACTCTTTACACTGACACTTTGTTACACTAACACTGACACTTTGTTACTGAAGGATTTGAAGCAGCACCAGGCGCCCGCCCCACCAGCACCAGGCGTCCGCCTCATACTGCCCTTGGGGTTGTCCATGCTGCGGCCTTCCATACGGCCGCCTCTCCCAGCTCCATGCGCCCGCCTCACCTTCCTCTCATCAAATCTGAAGTCTCTGTGGCCCAGGCGTGCGCCTCTTTCTTGGCCTGGCGCCCGCCTCGCGTGAAGTGCCCACAGACAGATTCTCTTAACTGATGCTTCCACTTCAGTTCCTAGCTCAAGGTTAATGTATTGTTGTTCTATTCTTATGTATCTTAGAATTAGAAAAGGCACAGAAACTTGTATATATATATCTCATTTGTTCAATGGAAAATATAATTCTTGCCATATTCTTCATATTTTTACATGGTATCAGAGCTGTTTACGCTCTAACGCTTCCGCACATTTCTTTTTCTTTTGGGAATTCGGCATAGACCCACCATGACTAAGAATAATAGAGTCACGATGGATGTAATGCCCCCCCATTATAACTCGATTCTCCAGACTCGCAGCAGTCAACAAGATGTTCGGCCGGTCCTCACAAATGAATGTCGGGAAGATCAATACAAACACTTGGATTATTGACTCCGGAGCAAGTGAGCATATAACTTGCAACGAGTCGATGATAAAGAATCAAGTCAGAACGGGGACGGAGGCACCTGTAAAGATTCCCAATGGCGATATGATATTTGTCAAGGGCATCGGCAATGCAAAGCTCCCAAACGGATTAAACATTAATCATGTTTTAAATATACCAGCTTTTCAATGCAATTTATTGTCTGTTAGCCGATTAACTAAAGATTTGAACTGTTCTCTCACCTTCTTTCCGGATTTCTGTGTGATACAGGACTTAGCTTCGAGGAATTTGATTGGAATGGGTAGATGCAAAGATGGTCTATATCACATGGAACCGGTTACAAAGGAACAGACAGTGATGGCGGCAACAGTTGACACACGGCTATGGCACAAAAGAATGGGACATACTTCAGTCTTTGATTCTTGGCGTATTGATAACTTTGATGAGGGAAAGGAACATTGTGACTCATGTATTCGAGCCAAAATGACAAGACTCCCTTTTTCGGTTAGTAGTATCCAGACCAAGTTTTGTTTTGATCTCATACATTGTGACATTTGGGGTGGTTACAAAACTCCTTCTTTCTCGGGTGCACATTATTTTTTGACTATTGTGGATGATTTCAGTCGGGGAGTATGGGTATTTTTGATGAAGCATAAATATGAGGTTCATCACTATCTTACTATGTTTTGTAATATGGTGAACACTCAATTTGATAGAAAAGTCAAATGCATTAGGAGTGATAATGGGGGTGAATTTCGATCGCTACTAATGTTAGAATATTATGTTAATCATGGAATTGTTCTTGAGACATCTTGCATCGACACTCCACAACAAAATGGAGTTGTCGAACGCAAGCATCGTCATATTTTAGAAATGGCCAGAGCCCTACGTTTTGAGGCAGGTTTGCCAAAGAAATTTTGGGGAGAGTGTGTTTTGACTGCGGCTTACATAATTAATCGTTTACCTTCCAAAGTTGTAGAGAATAAAACCCCTTACGAGATTTTGTTCCAAAAGAAACCTTGTCTTGATCATATGCGTGTCTTTGGATGTTTGGTTTATGCCAAAAATAACAAGAGAGGGGGAGACAAGTTTGATGCTAGAGGCAGGCCATGTGTGTTCGTTGGGTACCCTTATGCGCAAAAAGGATATAAAGTTTTTGATTTGGAGTCTAGGAAGATCTACACTTCACGTGATGTTAAGTTCGTGGAAAATGTGTTTCCTTTCAAAGAAATACTTTCAAAACCAGAAGTGGATTCTTTTGGCAGAAAAAGGAACGGGGAATTGGAAGAGGATATCATGGAGTTTGAACAGGTACAAGCAGATGAGCAGACACCTGATCAGACAGACGGTGAACGGAACAGTGAACAACCTGTTACACAAGTGCAAGCTGATGAACGTCCTGTTGAGCTGGAAGGTGGGGGTTCAGTTGAGCAAACAACTGGTCAGACAGTTGAGCAAACACATGTTGACCAGAATTTTGCACTGACCCATAAACCCGATTCAACGGCGGAGTGAACGCCCCAAACGAGCGGCTAAGCACCTTCAGGATTTTGTTGTCACTCTACCAAGTTCCATAGACCATCAGCATGCTCATTCCAATACAGAAACCTCGAAGGTATATCCTTTATCAAATTATGTTTCTTACGATCGATTTTCTCCCACTCATAAGGCATTTCTTGCGGCCATCACTTCACGTGATGAGCCTAAGTATTACCATCAGGCTGTTAAAGATCAACAATGGCGTGATGCAATGAAGAGGGAGGTTAATGCTTTGGAAGCAAATGGTACGTGGACACTTGAGGCGTTACCACCGGGGAAGAAAGCTGTTGATTCCAAGTGGGTTTATAAGATAAAATATAAACCAAATGGAGAAGTTGAGAGGTACAAAGCACGCTTAGTGGCAAAGGGCTTCACACAGATTGAAGGGATAGACTATCATGATACTTTTGCCCCTGTCGCGAAGCTAGTCACCATGCGTAGCATTCTTGCCGTGGCAGCAAAACGTAATTGGGCAATTCATCAGCTAGATGTGAATAATGCGTTCCTTCATGGAGACTTGGCAGAAGACGTATATATGAAGATCCCACAAGGCTTTGCAAAGGAAGGTGAAACGAGAGTTTGCAAGCTTCGGAAGTCATTATATGGTCTTCGTCAGGCGTCAAGAAACTGGTACCAAAAATTCACCACAGCTCTTCTTGCCATTGACTTCAGACAGTCACGGGCTGATCACTCTCTCTTCATATATAAGAAAGACAAAACCTTTGTGGTTGCTCTTATATATGTTGATGACGTTCTTTTAGTTGGGAATGACATCTCCAAGATTGAGGCCATCAAAAGGTATTTGAATGAAAAGTTTAGCATCAAGGACCTTGGACAATTAAAATATTTTTTGGGAATTGAGGTAGCAAGATCACAGGAAGGTATTGTCCTAAGCCAACGCAAGTATACGTTGGACATACTTGAGGAAAGTGGACTCCAAGGAGGGCGGACAAGTGACTTTCCGATGGAACAAAACCTTCGGCTTAGTACTGATGATGACAGCCCATATGTTGATGCGTCCCAATATCGAAGGTTGATAGGGCGACTTCTTTATTTAACAGTGACTCGGCCGGACATTCAATTTGCTGTTAATCGATTGAGTCAATTCGTTACGGCTCCCCGACGTACACATATGGATGCAGCGATTAGGGTCCTGCGATTCCTCAAAAACACAGTAGGCCAAGGAATATTTCTCCCAGCTCTAGGAGATTTGACGCTTCAAGCCTGCTGCGACGCGGATTGGGGGGTTGTCTATGACACGACGATCCGTCTGGATATCTTATTTCTTTGGGTGGAGCGCCTATATCATGGAGGTCCAAGAAATCAGTAGTAGCTCGTTCATCTGCAGGAATACCGAGCTATGGCAACCACGGTTAGTGAGATAATGTGGTTACGATGGCTACTCCAAGACCTACGGGTGACACAACCACATGCTACGCCTCTCTTTGCGACAACCGGGCGGCTCGGCATATTGCCAACAATCCCGTTTTCCATGAACGTACTAAACATGTTGAAATGGATTGTTATTTTGTACGCGAACGTGTTGAGTGCGGTGATATCTTGCCATGCCAGATTTCAACCGCCAATCAAGTTGCTGACCTCTTTACGAAACCCCTTGGTGCTACTCAGTTTCGATTCTTAGTTGGCAAGTTGGGCATTCGTAACCTTCATGCGCCAACTTGAGGGGGAGTGAAGGATTTGAAGCGGCGAGGCGCCCGCCCACTGGCACCAGGCGTCCGCCTCATACTGCCCTTGGGGTTGTCCATGCTGCGGCCTTCCATACGGCCGCCTCTCCCAGCTCCATGCGCCCGCCTCACCTTCCTCTCATCAAATCTGAAGTCTCTGTGGCCCAGGCGTGCGCCTCTTTCTTGGCCTGGCGCCCGCCTCGCGTGAAGTGCCCACAGACAGATTCTCTTAACTGATGCTTCCACTTCAGTTCCTAGCTCAAGGTTAATGTATTGTTGTTCTATTCTTATGTATCTTAGAATTAGAAAAGGCACAGAAACTTGTATATATATATCTCATTTGTTCAATGGAAAATATAATTCTTGCCATATTCTTCATATTTTTACAGTTACACTAACACTACTGACACTTAATAATACATGCACTGATAATCTTTACACTGGCCCTTTGTTACACTAACACTACTGACACTTTGTTACACTAACACTAACACTTTTTTACACTAACACTGGCACTTAATAATACATGCACTGACAATCTTTACACTGACACTTTATTAGACTAATACTGACACTTTGTTACACTAACACTGACTTTTTTTTATACTAACACTGGCACTTAATAATACATGCACTGACACTCTTTACATTGACACTTAATAATTTTTAAACTGACACTTTTTAAATTGACATTTTGTTACTCTAACACTGACACTAGCGAAGGAATCAAAACACGTTTTTTCAAACCTTAAGAAAAAATGCATTTTTTGTAAGATTTTAGCTTTTATAAATGTCGCTTAGGATAAAATTAAAACATTTATTTAAAAACGAGGAGTACATAATTTTCTTTACCCATAATTTACCGACATATAGATGTTTAGGTCAAAGACGCTTCACATATTTACCGGAATTCCGCATCTTTAGATTAATTAATTAATTAATTAATTAATTAATCCTCTGAATATGAATCATTAGTTTGTGCACGTATGATTGTGTGTTTAATCGAAAGACTCTAAAGTTGTTGAGATAACAATTGTGCTTTTCTTTTCACTACATTTTTACCATTTAACTCATACTCATTGTTAGGGGTGGACATGGTTCGGTTCAAATCGCGATTTGAGACTGAATCGAATCAAATCACGCAGTTTGGTTTGGTTTTTTTCTATAAATGGTTTAGCTTGGTTTGAAAATTTAATAAATCGTGTGGTTCGGTTCAGCTCGCAGTCTGGAACCTCAAAACCGAACCAAACCGAACCGAACCAAACCGATTCAGACCGAACCGCGGTTTGGAACCGTGAAACCGAACCACGGAACCGAACCATGAAATTCTTGAACCGAAATCCTAGCTGTTCATTAAAAATTAAAGATGAATCACAACCACTGATTTGAAAACCCTAGATTGAAACTCCTTAACTCAAACTGCCTCCTCATTTTTCATATCTTCTTTCTCAGTTTGTTTCTCTCTTCTCTCTTCTTTCTCTCTCTATCACCAAAAAACTTCCTCAGATTCCTTCCTTTCAAAATCCTCCCAAATTCCTTCGTGTACAGAATACGACGCGATTCTCGTGCTCGCCATCTGCCTCGCCAAGAACTCGTGCGGCGGAATCCGATTCTCTCCGTCGTCAAAACCGCCGCCGGTCGTCGTCGGTAATTTCCCTGTTTGTTTATCTCTCTTCTCTTAAAGGTATAATTTTCCCTCCCAATTAATTAGTAATTTTTCATTTATTTGTTAAATTTTGACAGTGTACTCTTGTAAATTTAGTAATTTT
>JAFEMH010003511.1:235000-261019 GCA_022495995.1 Adenophora triphylla var. japonica
AAAAAATCAAACTTTGCAGTTGGTGGAATTAATTATTATAATCGGAGTTTAAGTCTTGGAAGAAAAGGATTTAATGAAAGATGGGACACTTGTAAAGTAAAGTAGGAAGAAAATAATACTCTAAATTAATTATTAGCTTTGAAAAATATTCCTTATTTATTTATTAGTTTTCCATCAAGTTCCCTTTTGGGGAGTAAGAAAACTTACTTTCTAGAACCCTAATTATGAATTTTCTTTTAAATATATTACATCTATTCCAAAATAAAAATATTGTATTTTTGTTTTGTATATTCAGAATAATAATTGCATTTTTAAATTAAAAATAATTATAATATAATTTATTATGTTACAAACAATGTACAAATAAACATAAGTATATAGTATTTATTTAACTCGTGCAGCGAAATGAATATTTCAATTTTATATTCTGTCACTTCTACAAGTTCTATTTTCGTTCACACTTAAATAAATGTTGTGGGTTCTTCGCTCTACGCTCTTCAATCTTCAATCTTCTTTTTCTTTTTCTTTTTCTTTTTAGGAACTACTCCCTTCGTCCCAATTTAAATGTCTTAACTTTTCTTTTTGGGCGTCTCATTTAAAACGTCTCAACCCAAAAAAGGAAAGTTTTTTTTACTATTACACCCACTCATTCTCTCTCATACTTTACTTTTACACTCACAACATTCTCTCTCCTAACTATTCCTCCCACTCATTCTCTCTCCTATTTAATTTTTCATACTCACAACATTTAAATTTTTTCTCTTTCTTACATCACTTTTCTTAATTTTCGTGTCAAATTCATTTTAAGACATTTAGATTGAGACAGAGGGAGTATTATTTATATTCCAAATCACTATTTACCACTAGAGATGATATCATTAGGTTGATTTTTAAGTTCAAAGAATTCTCAAGTGGAAAATCACTATTGGACCATTTATGCGTGTATGTTTATACGTAATAAATGACGCATTTATTAATAAGTAAATATTTACTCATTTCATTTCTTAATTTCACCCCTATTGAGTAAGAACTTGATAAATTTACATTGTTTTACATTTTATTTTTATTTTTTTAGATGTCATTCCGACTTATTTTTGTGTCCATGGAAATTTTAGGAATGAACCGAACTCTATATCTCATACTTGTATTGTGAAGCTTAGCTGGCACTATATCTGAGCCACTCCTTAAACAATACTCATTTGGTTTACTTATCTTTTTAAAAAATTATTGTGGGTAACTCGTGCTCTGCACGGAAAATTAATGAAAAATTAATTTGTCATTTTTTGTATTTTGCTTATTTTATATTTTTATTTGATAAAGTAGCATAACAGTTTTTTGATGATTTAAATCTATTTTATATCAAACAAAATATTTAGATTTATAAATTCAGGAGAATTTTATTATTTTAACTTTTGTTATATATAGTTTGTACTTATTATGACAATTGAAATTTGAATAATGACAATGAATTATTATTGCTATTAGTTAACTTTTAATTTTATAGATCAATGAATTAATAATATTAAATATCTTTGATAATTAATGATTTATACTACATACATACACATTTTATGATTATTAAATATAATTAGCGGAAACCATTATATACATCTAATGTATTAGTAGAATAATATTTTTATTATCTTTTTTAAAAATATTTTTTCTAGTTATGGTTAATTAATATATTAACCATCATATTAAATAGAAAGTTATATGAAAATATTAATCTAATATAGTAAGTTTAATATCTAATATTTATCAAATACAAAGTATTTTAACTATTAATTTAAACATTAACAATTATCCTATGTATAGTAACTAATATTGAAGCATTATCTAAGATATTCTAATATATTAAAAATTAATGTTTCTAATTATATTTTAGTATAATGATATCTATTTCTTAAACAATAAGTTTAATAGTTAGTTACCCTATAAAATTACAATTATTATTAACTAATACTATTAATAATAATAGTTAACATAAATAGTCACTATTATAATTGACTAATAATAGTAATAATTATAGTTAATCTATATAATAACTATTAAAATTAACTAATAATAGTAATAGTAATAGTTAACCTATATAGTAATTATTAATTATGATTTAACTATTACTATTAATAGTAATGTCAATCTATATAATAACTATTATTATTAACTAATACTATTAATAATAATGTTAACCTATAGTAACTATTATGATTAATTAATACTAATACTAGTAATAGTTAACATACATAATAACTATTATGATTAACTAATACTAATAATAGTAATAGTTAACATATATAATAACTGTTATGATTAACTAATACTATTAATACTAATATTAACCTATATAGTAACTATTATTATTAATAGTAATAGTTAACATACTCCCTCCGTCCCACCGATCTTAAGAAAACTTTTCATTTTGGGTGTCCCATCGATCTTAAAAATTCCAAAAATGGAAAATTTTTATTAATTTTATACTCTTCCTCCCCCACTCATTCTCTCTTCTACTTTACTTTTACACTCACAACATTCTCTCTCCTAACTATTCATCCCACTCATTCTCTCTCCTATTTAATTTTTCACACTCACAACACTTTTTCCACTCATTTTCTCTCCTAATACTATAATAATATTCCTTAATCCCCGTGCCATTTCATATTTTCCTAAGATGGGTGGGACGGAGGGAGTATATAGTAACTATTATAGTTAAATAATATAATTAATAGTAATAATTAACTTATATAATAACTATTATAGTTAACTAATACTACTAATAGTAATAGTTAACATATATAATAACTATTATTATTAACGAATAGTATTATCTAATAAGGAGAATAGCAAAAATCGTATAAATTTTGAAATATTGATGAGCTGGCTTCTCCATAATCAAGCTTCTATCAATTCATGTTCACATGACAAATCTATATGCCTGTTCACAAACTTTAATATATACTCCCTCCGTCCCGGTCGACTTAGGATTTTTTGAAATGGCACGGGGATTAAGGAAAAGATAAATGTTGTGAGTGTAATTTAAAAATAGGAGAGAGAATGAGTGGAGGGAATAGTAAATTATAATGGTGTTGTGAGTATTAAAATAATGTAGGAGAGAGAATGAATGGAGAGAATAGTGATTTAAGGTTTCCATTTTGGGCCGTCCTAAATCGGGTGGGACGTCCAAAATGGCAAAAAGTCCTAAGTCGACCGGGACGGAGGGAGTATATATATATATATATATATATATATATATATATCTATAGTATAAATGGAAGGGGTGTTTGCTACAGTGGTATGAATAGTGCCACGTGCCGAAATTTCCATTTTGCCCTCACTAATTTGTTTCTTTCTCATTTTGCCCTTAAATTTTTTTTTTAATTTAAAAAAAAAAGTTATATATTTTTTTTTTTTTTAAAATTACGTGGCCTTGGACACGGGCATGTACTAGTATATACTCCCTCCGTCCGCTTACAAAGTTCACACTTTCTATTTTGGGCGTCCGTTTACAAAGTTCACACTTTGTTTCTTTCCTAAAAAGGAAACCTTAAATCACTATTCTCTCCACTCATTCTCTCTCCTACATTATTTTAATACTCACAAACCATTATAATTTACTATTCCCTTCACTCATTCTCTCTCCTATTTTATTTTCACACTCACAACACTTTCAATATAATACTCCCTCCTTAATTAACGTGTAAACAGTAAGTGTGAACTTACTAGGCGGACGGGGGGAGTATATATTTGCCAATTACCTTTAAGAAAATTCTCAAAGTAAAGTAAAGTGAAAAAATAAAATAAATAAGATTCATCTAGAAGCATTAGCTTTTAATAGGTAGTTTATAAGCCTTTATTAAGTTTCTACTAAAGAGCCTTTTGAATTTTAAACTCACTAAGAACTTGACTTTTGTGTTTAAAATATAATTAGCAAATAAAGACAATTGTTGTAAATATTCATGTAGGCATCAAATCAATGATTAAAGTGATTATTTTGGCATAAGCATAAACCATTTAAGCATATTAATATAAAACTGTGGGTAACAATATATTTAGTAGAAAGTATATCCAAGAACATTATCTACTTGAATAATTCAGTTAAAAATATTCTCAGTTATAAAATTCTCTGGGAAAATAAATGCCGTAATACAGCAAATGATTCTATCATACATTATTCTTTAAATTTAAATAAACAAGGATAAAATGTACAATAAAATCACCGCTGTCTCATAATAAATATCATATTTCTATTTTTAGTTTATTCTAAAATAAATGTCATGTTTTGTAAAGAAGAACTAGTTTTAATGTTAATTTATATAAGTAAATCACAAATAAATAAACTATCAATTTTTAAAATATTATGAGTCAACTGCAATAGAACGAAAGAAGTACCAATATCCAAATCCAATAAAATCATATTTTGAGGATTAGATGATAATTAGAAGCCTGAAAAAATCGGATAGTTAAAAACAAATTGTTGTTGGCGATTAGTGTTACTTATATAGGCCTTTCAACTTTTCTGTAAGAAAAAAAGAAGTAATTTGTTCCATAATAATAAGGGTTACATTCATTTTTTATGATAAAATATATTTTAAGTGTTATAACATATTATGTTTAAGACATAAAATAAATCAATCACACAATACAACGATATACGTGGTTCACCAATTTGGCTACGTCTACAGGAAGAGGGCAATAATATTATTATCAATTGTTAATCACCGAATATAATCTTTAATCTAATGCACGAACTCTTAATCACAAGAATTCACAACTGTGCAAACCATAGATATAGAGAAACAGAGAGACAAGAAAATCTTTGGAACACCTAGAATTATTGATCTCTATCACACTAAAAATTACATCATTAAAAACTGCTAGGGAATAGGACTTATTTATACTGCCTATTTCTATCCCTGCAGAATTTTCTAATTCTGCACCAATTATGCCGTGATTAGGCCTATACCGGGGTACCGCGCGATCGCCCCAAAGGGAGTGCGCGATCGCGCCCTTTAGACAGTAACTTTACGCGATCGCCCCCTTGGCTCAGCGCGGTCGCCCCCTTCGGTCAGTCACAGGAATTAATGATTTGTATTTTGTTTGATCCCCTAAGTTCTTCCCAAATTAGATGACATCAAACCCAACAAATCTCCAATTTGACATTTAACCTCCAGATCATAAATCAGAACTCTTCCCTGCCTCAGATATGCTATGCCAAACACCAAACTTGTCCTCCAGATAACCGAACTGTATTTTCCTAGACACCCAAATCGTGTTACGCCGAACACCAAAACACTAGCTGCAACAGTTGATCTGACCCGTTCATCAAGTAAACAAATCTATATCTGCCAGACACCCAAATGTATTCCCCTGGATACCCAAAATGTGCTGCACCGAGCACACCAATGTGTCTCCATGACACCCAAATGTGCCACTGAAGTAGGTACTCAAACTTGTCCCAACCGGCAATTGGGCAAATCCCGTCGACATTGGATCTTGCCAACCCAAAAAGATGAAGCGGCCCTATCCGTGGAATCCCCAACAGTATGTACCTTTTTTTTAATTCCTTCCTCGCTTTCCAATTGTGTGTGCTGACTTACTAATCGTGTCTTGTCCAGTTCAACTCCACCTTTAGTAAATTGTTGCTCCATCTGTTTGTCTACCACCCCACGCGAAGCCATGCAACATGCTTCCTTCAGATGTATCTCTACCATGCCCTTTGTTGTACGATTCTCGACACCTAAACCCAAAATGTATAGATCCTTGGAGGACATACATGGAACCTTGTTTTAACCCTTTTAGAATTACATTCGAAACCCGTCAGACATTTACTGCTCTACCTCCACCTTTGAAACTGTATCCCATCTTGTCTAGCCGACTAAGCGATATCAGATTATTCGTTACTCAGAAACATGTCTAACCTTGTTCAATATATAGAACTTACCATCCAAAGTTCACACCCTAATGGAACCCACGCCAACTACCTTACAGTCAGACCATTAGCCATATAAATATCACTCCATTCCGTCTCCTTGTACGTTGCAAACCATTACATGCGTGAACACATGTGATAAGAAGCCCAAGAATCAAGAATCCATGTATCTATCATACCTTTGTCTTATTCGTTTACTAGGGCATATTCCTCTTCATCGTCTTCTGTTATAGCTGCAGTAGACCCAAATTTCTCGTTCTTATTCAACTTGAGACATTCACGTTTCTAATGCCCCTTTTTCTTGCAGTAACTGCATATATCTACAGGTCTTGGACCCTTTTAGAAGAACCCTTGTTTCTCCTACCTTGGCCCCTATTGCCTTCTGCAATCAACCCTGCTGACTGAGATTCTATAGATAAACCACTTTCCTTGTGGAGCAAATCTCTAGTCTTGAGATTATTCTTAACCTCTTCCAAAGTAACCGTATCCTTACCATTAATGCAGGAATCCACAAATCCCTCATATGACAGTGGTAATGAAACACATAACATAAGAGCAGCATCCTCATCTTCAACATTAACATCAATATTATGCAATTCAAGTAATAAAGATTTGAACTGATCTATATGATCCCTAATGGGTGTACCTTCCATCATTCGGAGCGAATACATCTTCTGCTTCAGATACAGCTTGTTGATCAATGATCGTGTCAGATACATATCTTCCAACGCAAGCCACAGAGTATCGGCGAAATCAGTATCTGCAATATCCGCTAGAACATCATCATTGCAATATCCGCTAGAACATCATCATCTAAGCATCTAATGATTTTAGAGTGGGCCCTCTCATCTAACGCGATCAGATCTCCTGTTTCCTTCTCAGCCGCCTTTCGCGAACCCTCTGCTGTTGCAGCCACTACAGCACCTGTGGAACCTGCTACCGCTTTGCCCTTTGAATCCTGACGATTCCTGATTGCAGCAGTCACCGGAGCCTAGAAACACTTGTCTCTCAACAAGGCCTTCATATTGATATGCCAAAGAGAAAAACTATTCTTCCCATTGAACTTGTCAACTGGTGATTCGATTCCTGATCCCATCTTCTTCTACAGTGGAAAATCTAGACCCTTATCAACTTGACTGACTCTGATACCAGTTTGTTATAACATATCTATGTAGAAGACATAAAATAAATCAATCACACAACACAACGATATATGTGGTTCACCAACTTGGCTACGTCCACAGACAGAGGACAAGAATATTATTATCAACTAACAATCACCGAATACAATCTCTAATCTAATTCACGAATTCTTGATCACAAGAATTCACAACTGTGCAAACCCTAGATCTAGAGAAACAGAGAGACAAGAAAACCATTGGAACACCTATAATTATTATCACACTAGGAATTACTTCATCAAAAACTGCTAGGGAACCATGCAGGGTTTTCTAATCCTACACCAATTATGCCGTGATCTGGCCTATACCAGGGTACCGTGCAATTGGCCCAAAGGGAGTGCGCGATCGCGCCCTTTGGACAGTAACTCCGCGCGATCGCCCCCTTGGCTGGGCGCGGTACCCCTACGGTCAATCACAAGAATTACTGATTTGCACTTTGTTTGATCTCCTAAGTTGTTACCAAGTTAGATGACATCAAACCCAACATTATGTTTTAAAAGAAAATATAGTCTTAATATAATTTCATCATGGTGCGCTCAATATACAAACAAATAAAACTTATTGGAACATTTATTATAAGACGAACAAGTACCACATAAGTATGTTCTAATACAAAAAAGAACAAAATTTAGACAGGGCCGTTTCTAGATTTTTGTGGGTCCCGGACGAAATCAGATGAAGAGACCCCTAATTAATCGGACATTTTTACGATACTCAAATGCTATATATTTTTACCTAGATAAAACAGAAGTAAAGTTACTAGGTTTATATCCAAAACAACAAGATCATTAAAAGAACAAGAAATAATTCTAACAAATCTAATAGTAGTATTAGTATATTACCTTTAAGGCTTCAAATTGTTCAAAGTTTCAAGTTCCAAGATAAGCTTAAAGCACCAAATGTTATTTTTCTATACAAATTCATCACTTAAATCAATTATTTAGCCCAAAATCAAATGCCCTAATTTCGAATAAAATAAATTATTTAACCCTAAATCAAAAGCTCTAATCTAGGATAAAATAAAAAGAGAATGAGTATTTTATTACGGGGAGCAATACCTAGGTCAGAAATCGAATCGAAGGGATTCAAGGAAGGAGCGGATCGGACGGATGTACGTACAAGAGGGGGGTCGAACGCCAGAATTCAGAGGAGAAGGACCAAGCGCCGAGCGCCGTCCGCCGTGGCCTTCTTCTTCTTCGTTCTTCTTCGTGCGGCGTCTCTCCTCTTGGCGAATTACGGGCGAATGGGTAAGTTGTGTTACTTGTGTAATTGTGTTGAGGAGTAGTGATTTTGTAATTTGAATCCTTTATATAGGTGGTTTTTTGTATAAAATTTGAGGGGATTTTTGTGTATTTTTTCGGGGGTTAAAATTAAAATTTTATAAAATATCCAAGGGTAAAATTGAAAACCTGAGGCCCCTCACTTCATGTATATTAACACTAAGTCCCTAATTTTTGGGGCGGCCTAAGGCCCAGGCCTCAATTGCCTAGGCATTGGGCCGACCCTGTTTGTGTGCAAAATACAAGAAAAAAAAATTAAGAGACCTATGCAGAATACTAACAGACTTACATACAGTTATTTTTCCAAATTATATGTAATTAGCAAACAAATATATATATATATATATATATATATATTGAACATACCAAAAGTGTCGAGTTGGGCCAAACCAAGAAAGTCCAATTATAGACGACCTTGGTCCCCACATTCTTAATAAGGCCGGCCCAATCGTCAGACAAGGCCCAGAGCCCATCTCAAATATCGCCGACTAAGCCCACGGTCCGACCTACTAGGTCCCGACCTAACTTAGTCCGACCTCGTGATCCATGTTACAATTCGGGTACGAACCATGCTCTACCCGACAGTCGACCATATTACAAGCGGCGACCTCGACCTAACCTACAAGTAGCGACTTGACACTTGCTGGCTTATTTAGTTGAACCATTCACGTAACCACATCCCTACAAATCAGGGACAGTTACCAACACGTTCACATGACTGAATAACCGTTGCTATAATCTCGGAGGACATGTCTCCTCACCAAAAATACATTACTCTTGCCTATAAATACTTCGTCACTACCAACGGTGCAAAGGTAACTGCCATTTTGTTATCAGAATTCATTATTCTATACATTTTGAGCTATAAACAACGGTAATCTTACTCACGCCCGAGCGTCTTCGCCGGAGACACATCCGGCTAGTCGTGGGTTCTGCTGTGTCAAGGAGCCAGGTGATCACCCGCCACGTGGAGGAAGATTGATAAGCACATTTCTGCCGCAAAGATCGGGCTTGGTTCCATTGCCGGAACGTGCTTTAGACTTGACTTCGAAAACTCCATCAAACCCGCAACAATGGTGACTTCGTAAGGACACGTATCCGAGGCTTCACTTGGGCACGATGAAGTGAACAACAACAACAATGCAAACGTTGGAAATGCAGATTTGCCTCCTCCTCCCCCTCCTCAACGACATCATGCTAGTGGCGACACGCTCTAACAGCCGTGGCCGATGGCGTGGATTGCCGATGCAAGGAGAGAAAAGCGTCCTATGGAAGGACAAGGAGCTCCACCTCACCCAAAACGCATAACCGGGCAAAGCTAATGTGGGAAGCAGGCAGTCCCTCCACTAATCCTACGAGCAAGAAAGAAATGATGCCGGAGCGAGCCTGCATTCGGGCCGACTTAATAGCCATGGAGGAGGCAAAGCGCCGACATACGCTTCCGAAAGAGTGGCCCCCGCTCAGGTTTCTAATGGGCAACAGCCAGGAGTGCTAGGCCAAATGAAGGTGTGGGACGAATCGGCGAGGACAGTAATGGTACGTCGAGCTCCCACTATAGTTCATGTGCCGAGTAATGATTTAAGAGCTAGCCTCGATGTAAACAGAGCAGGAGGCTCAATCTCGATTTGAGGACTCGGCTAACGCACCAATAGAAATGCACATGTTTCCCAAAAGTAACACAGAGATCGTGGTCTCAAAGAGACAGAAATGGGCATAGGTCGCCCGTGAGAGGGGAAAGGCGCAGTCGCCACATGGAGATCACAGCGCAGTCGCCGTTCGTCTGCCGAGAGGCGTAGGTCGCCTCAAAGAAGTAACGGACATAGATCTCCAATAAGATCGAAAGGACCAATTCTCACAGGACGAAGGAGTAGGCAGTGTGACTCCCCCGAAGTGAAGGCCGGAGGTCCAATGTCTTGCTCCCCCTCCAGGAGATGAGAGACTCGATGCCGAGAGTGGTTGTTGATGAAAAAGAAATTTGAGCAATGGGAGGAGGAGAAGAAAAAGAGACGGGAAAGGTTGAACGAATTGACTTTGCTCTTCGACCTTTTTCCAAAGAAATCGAGATAGTCGACCTCCTCCTACTTTCGTGTTGCCTCTTCCGGAGAAGTACTGCGGGTCGACAAATGCCAGAGCCACATATCCCATCCGGAAGCCACTATGTGTTTTGTCGCCACGAGATGACAACATGTGCAAAGCTCTCCTAAGCACACTTATCTGGGGCGCCTTAACTTGGTTCAATGGTTTGGTCGCCGGTAGTATCACCACGGGCATGCTTCGTAACAAAATTCTTAGATCGCTTCTCGACTGCAGAGCTCGAAAGATAACCGTCATCGATCCGAATAACTTGGTGCGCAGGTAAGAATGAAAGCTCGATGAGCTATTTCACCAAGTTCAAAGAGATGGTTGATAAAATAGAGGAAGACCTCACCGACAGGGAGGTAATCAATTGCTTCCGAAGTGGTATTTCCTCGAAGACATGGACTACGAGCTCACAAGCCCGAACGGTCACAACTCGACAGGAGTTGTTTGAAAAGGTGTATAATGTCGCTCTGGCCGAGGAAAGGAAAGAAAAGAAGAACGGTAAGAGCCCCAAGGTTGAAGTCGCTGACGATAAAAAGGACTCCAACAAGAATGGGGGGAACAATAAAAATGGAAAGAATGTAACTAGGGCGACAGAAGGTGCCCGGGCTTTCACTCCTCACGGTGAGTCGAACCGAGATTTTGAATGCCGTCGAGCCGGCTCCTCCAAATCCAATGAATCCAGTGCAACAAGTTTAGGCGGGACAACAAAGAAGTACTGCGACTACCACAAAGACACCGGTCATCTCACGCAGGGATTGCTTGGGATTAAAGCGTATCATCCAGAGAATGGTCGAGCGGGGAGACTCGCTTATGTGAAGAGACCTCAAGCCGGGGAGGTGAGCAGCAACAGCAGGGCAACAAGGACCTAGGCAGCCTAGATCAACTCCGGGGGTCATCATCGAACAAGCAAGCAACACGGCCATCAAGCACAAGATATTCCAGCTTAATAAGGCCCCACATGTGCCTCCAAGGAGAGAAATAAGAGATGAGGCGATCGCCTTCTACCCCCACGAATTGGCAACAAATATGGCGGCTAGGGAGCAAGTTCTTGTCATCCTGTGTCTCATTGATGGATGTACGACGAGCGGACTCTTAGTCGACACGGGGCCTCGCAAGGATATTTTGTTTTACAAAACTTTCAAGGAAATGGGCCTTAATGATGAACAGTGGAGAGATATGATGGCAGGGTTGGAGGGCTTCACCAACCACCGAGTTGATGCTAAAGGCCGATAGTGCTCGACGTCGACCTAGGCCAGCACCCCTCAGGATTGTCTCGAAGGTACAATTTATCGTAATCGATGTAAATAGTGACTATGCCGCCATACTTGGAATTCCCGGACAGTCGCTCTTGGAATGGTAGCATCAATTCCTCACCGAGTAAAGTTCCCCACACCCGCTGGAGTGGGTTGCGTACAAGGCACAGCCTCGTGCTTATCTCGGGATCATGTTCTCGAGAGAAAGAAAGAAAAGGGAGCCGGAGATCGAGACCGCCGATGGTTACTTGAAGCCGTCTCGGCCACTCACCAAAACTACCCGACCGTCAACAATCACCGACGTGGTAGAGTCGACCTATCGCTCAAATGACGAGGTCATACTTGAGTCGACACGTCACTCTAACACCACCGAGGTCGATTCGCATGTAGTTATGGTCGATCAAGTCGTCATAGGTGACCTATGCCTCCAGATAGACAATAACTCTGGGGCCCCTACCAACAAGGTTGCGCAAGCTTCGATGATATGATAGCCGAGGAGGCTCCACACTTGGGAGCCGAGGAAAGACAAAAGGTCGTGAGATCATAGCTGAGACTCTACAATTCGTAGATGGACCAGAGCTAGAAGCCGTGGAGGAGCTAGAGTCAAGTAATCACCAACCCTTCTTACCCCGATCAAAAATTCAAATTGGAAAGCGCTTATCACCGAGGAGTGAGCAAAAATTATCAAGCTACTCAAAGAAAGCAAAGATGTCTTCGCATGGAGAGTAGAGGACATGCAGGGGAATCAAGGAGGAGGTCGCCGTTCATCGGCTCGAAGTCAACCCGACCATTAAGCCTAGACCCCGTAAATTGAGAAGCTTTGCTCGCGACAAGGAGGAAGCTATAAAAACCGAGGTACAAAAACTTTTGAGTGCAGTGGATAATCAAAGAGGCCACTCATACAACGTGGTTGGCCAACGTGGTCATGGTGAAGAAATCAAATGGCAAATGGCGGATGTGTGTCGACTTCACTACTCTTAATCTAGCTTGCCCAAAGGACAGCTTATCCCTTCCAAGGATCGACAAGCTAGTTGATTCTATTGCCGGTCACTCCACCCTCGCTTCTCGACGCTTACTCGTGCTACCACCGATTAAGATGCACGAGGATGATATAGTCAAAACAAGCATTTCAAAACTGGGGCATCTAATGCTACAATATGATGCCATTTGGTTTGAAGAATGCAGTGCAACTTATCGTAGAATGGTGAATAAAGTCTTTGCCTCACAAATTGGTCGAAATATGGAGGCTTACGTTGACGACATGGTCATTAAAACCAAGGCCGGAAGTCACGTAGTCGACCTAAAGGAAACATTCGCCAATTTACGAGCAAACGACATGAAGCTCAATCCCAAGAAATGTGTGTTTGGAGCTGGTCAGCAAGTTCTTGGGATTCATGGTATCTCAAAGAGGCATAGAAGCTAATCCGTAAAAGATAAAGGCTTTAGTCGACATGAAGGCTCCTACCAAAGGTCAAAGAGATGCAATGACTTAATCTAAGGGTAGCGACTCTTGGTCGCTTCATATCTAAATCGCCAGAGAGATCTCTCCCCTTCTTCAAAGCGTTGAGGGGACGAAAAGCTTTGAATGGACGACCGAATGTCATTCGTCGTTCCAACAATTGAAGGATTATCTTGCTACTCCACCTCTCGCTCGCAGCCCGACGACCGGTGAGACTTTATTTGTGTATCTATCTCGCAGGAGACAAGTCGCTTGGCAGTATTGATTAGAGAGGATGAAGGGCTTCGTAAGCTCATGTACTATATCGCAAAGCTTTATCAGATGTGGAAAGCAGTATTACAACGCTCGAGAAAGTTGCTTATGCTCTAGTCGTAGCTTCAAGAAAGTTACGAGCTTATTTTCTGGCTCATCCAATCGTGGTTCTTACCAATGCTCCTTTAAGAAAAATACTGCACAAGCCGGAGAGTTCAGTCGACTACTCAATTGGTCAATTGCCCTCACCGAATTTGACATCGAGTATCGACCTCGAAAGGCGTTGAAAGCTCAAGCTCGTCGACTTCTTGGTCGAGCTTACGTTCACCAAGGAAGATGACTTGAGCGGCGAGCTCCAAAAGAAAAGAGCAAAGGGAAAGAGCCAGTCACAAGTCGCCATCACTCTACCCGTCGATTGTTGGAAGGTCTATTCAGACGGGTCAAAGCAACCAAAATGTCAGTGGAGCTGGAATTGTCTTGGTCGAGCCGTAGTCTGGGACCTGTTTACGAGGAATCGCTAAGGTTCAAATTTGACGCTTCCAACAACCAAGTCAATATGAAGCCTTGATTGCAGCCTATCGAGTATGCCAAGTGCTTCGGAGCAACTAAGATCATGGCCTACTGTGACTCACAATTGATAGTCAACCAGGTCAGAGGCGAGTACGAAGTGCTCAGTTCTACTCTCATCAAATACGCGACTGGTGAAGGAACTAATAAAGGACTTAGAATTACGGGAGATTCAAAGGATTGGAAGAGAAGATAACGAGCCGGCCGATCTCCTTTCGAAACTTGCTACTTCGGATGAGCCACATGACGAGCCCATCTCCTTCCTCGAAAATCCAAATTATGAGAGGGTAAAAATTCAAAGGCATAGATGATCCTCAAGAAATTGGACTCGGGAGAGGTGTTGGATCGAGGAAATGAAAGCATATTTAGAGAATGGAGAACCGCCAGATGACGAAGAAGGCTCGAGCTATCAAAAAGAAAGCTCCGAGGTATGTGATTCGGTGAGGCGAGCTATTCGAAGATCCTACACTCGACCATCTAAAGTGTGTCCATCCTCAAGAGGTCGCCCTACTAATACACGAAGTGCATAGTGGAATTTGTGGTGGACACCCGGGGGCCAGGACTCTAGCTGACAAATTAATCACTTTGGGATACTACTGGCCGCACATGAGAGCTGATACTCATAATTTTGTTCAACAGTGCGATCAATGCCAAAGGTTTGCCAACTTACCTCATATGCCTACAACCGAGCGTACTCCGCACTGCACAGGCCATTCGACATGTGGGGTGTCGACTTGATTGGACCCTTCCCTCCCGCCCGAGGAAATTGCAAATATGTGATCGTTGCTATAGATTACTTCACTAAATGGGTTGAGGCTAAACCATTAGCTCGTATCACGGAGGAAAATGCTATCAATTTCATTCATGATTTCATTTGGTGTCGATTTGGTTTTCCTCGAGCCATAGTATCAGACAACGGACTGCAATTCTCCAGAGCTTTCGAAGCAGAGATGAACAGAGTGGGAATCAAGCATTGGCAATCTTCTGTCGCCTACCCTCAAGGAAATGGGCAAGCTGAAGCAGCGAATAAACTTGTCCTATCAGCACTCAAGACAGGACTCGTAGGTCGACGCAAACAACCGGGTTGGACGAACTCCCACTTGCTCTTTGGGCAGTTCGCACAACCACTCGGGGGCCTACGGGGGAAACCCCTTTCGCTCTCACATATGGATCAGAGGCCATGGCACCTGCTGAGCTCAGATTCCCCACTGCTAGAGTGACTTTCTTCAATCAGGAGCAAAATGATAACAACAGATTGATCGACCTGGATTTAATCGACGAGAAGCGAGAAACAGCCTACCTCCGAATGGTCAACTACAAGCAGCGAACTAAAAGTTACCACGACAAGAAGGTCAAGGCAAGGTCGTTCCAAGTTGGAGAATATGTGTTGAGAAAAATTGAAGCAACGGGTAGAAGGACCCAGCAGAATAAGCTATCTCCTAACTGGGAAGGTCCTTATGTGGTTACTCGAGTCGTCAAGGAAGGGACCTACATGATAGCTCATCCTGGAGGGGACGAATTGAAACATCCTTGGCATGCTACTCACCTCATCAAATACTACTTCTAGTTTTCAGTTTCAAAGTTCGAGCTTGTATTAAGTTCTAGTTTCAAGTTGATGTAAGCATATTCCCCAATTCAATAAAAAGCTCAGTTTATTCGATCAAACATAGTGTTACACCAATCCCAACAAGCTCGACTCATAGTCAGCTTCGTCCTAACAAGCTCGATTCTTAATCAGCTTTGTTCATTTAACAAGTCCGACTCTTAGTCGACTTCGTTTTAACAAACTCGACTCTTAGTCAGTTTGATCTGCTTAGCTCGATTCTTAATCAGCTTTGTTCATTTAACAAGTCGGAGCTCTTAGTCGACTTCGTTTTAACAAACTCGACTCTTAGTCGGTTTGATGCACTCGGCTCGATTCTTAATCGGCTTTGTTCATTTAACAAGTCCGACTCTTAGTCGATTTCGTTTTAACAAACTCGACTCTTAGTCGGTTTGATGCAGCTTAGCTCGATTCTTAATCGGCTTTGTTCATTTAACAAGTCCGAGCTCTTAGTCGACTTCGTTCTAACCAACTCGACCCTTAGTCGGTTTGTTCTAATCGGCTCGACCCTAGGTCAGCTTCAACAATGTAAGCAGGTTTGACTCATAGTCAATCATGTTCACAAGAAAGTTAACCTAGTTTGAGGTCGACTAAGTCAATAAAGATCAAGTCACCTTTAACTTAAGTTGACTCATTTACCTTGTCTACATCTAGCTCGACATACACTATGAAATGAAAAACATATAACATACGAGAGATCGAAAGGTCGGCTAAGATTAGATATCACAAGTCTCCCAGCGGGTTAAGACTTGGGCAAAACTAAAAATACAAAAGTATCATGCCTCCCAAAATTGGGCCAAGGCACTCGTACACACTAAACAAAAATAAATATTGTTTGGTACTTGTTTGTTACATAAATTTTCTAACATTCACGGGAAAATCATGTAGAGGGCTCGGCTTCGGTTTGGCCGTCCATAGTAAGCTCGATCTCCTCCCATTTTCTTCCCTACGCTCGAAAGTCTTGGGCTCCCCAGGCTCGAGTAGAAGCATCCTTTGACACGTCGCACTCGAGGCCGGGTTCCTCGGATTCTCAAGTTCCTTCAACATCGTGTTAAAATTAACGGAGTTCAATAGGAAGGGGATCCCAAGGCTCCAACCCCATGTCGGCATCTTCCGAGCTAAGGCGGCCAAATCATTATCGTTATATGGGACTTGGGGATGTCCTTGGCGGGCTTCCATGTCGTCTTTGTTCCTGAGATGCCCATTTTACCAGTTGGTCGAGAGAAATATTGACAGAGGGGTCGACCAAGATACGCCGAGCCATATGACGTCGGCCAACATCATAAAATTTGAAAGCTTGAGCCTGAACCTCATCAAAGCACTCGTCACTAATTTTATAAGCTTCCACAGCAGCTTTGGCTTGAGCGGCAGCATCCTCCTTCCACTTAGCGCAGGACGCAGCATGATCTTCTTGCAGCTTTTTCAGAGAATCTTCTTTATCTTGAAGCTTTTCCTTGATCGTATCAAGCTCAGCCTTGGTCGCCTCGTTCTTCAACCTAAAGCCAGTGTTCTCCTCCCTCAGCATGGTTACTTCCGCGTTGGCCACACCCAAGTGGAACTGAGATTCATCCCTCTCCTTCACGGTGTCATTGTGAACCAGCTTCAGGGCATCATACTCTGAGTTGGCATCGACCAACTCCTCTCTTATCTTAGTCACCTCCTGGCATTTGCGAGTATATTGGATCTTGGCCAATTTCTCTTGTTCCAGAGCAGCCTTCCAACTACTTTTAGCTTGCTCGTTGATAGTAAGAGACTACACAAAAAACAAAAATACGCTTTCAGATTTACAAGAAGATTGGAAGCCAAGAGAATCATAAACAAACGAAAACAGAAGGGACACCTCGCTATGAATAAGACCAGATCGTTGAATATATTCCGCGGGAGTGAATCCTCGCTCCGTTAGTTGTGCTTGCAAGTTGGGATCCACGGCTCGCCTCACTACTACTGCCCAAATTCTAGCCCTGGACAGAGTGCGACTTGTACAATCTATGGGGGCAAGGGAGGAACCTCACTCAACACGCTCTACCTCTGATTGGATAAATTCCCATTTAGAGGGAGTAGGAGGAGAAGGGTGAGTAAAGCTCGAAGATTTTAGCGACTTTCCACCTCCAAGTTCTTGGTCGTTGTTCGCCCTCTTCCTTGACCTGGTTTTTGGTGGCATGGTGGTTTCGTCCTCTAAATCAATGAGGTCGACATCGACATTCTCAGGGAGAACATCCTCTATTGATCCTCGCGCAGACTCAGGACCCAGTGGTTTATCAGAGGAGACATCAACCTCAGGAGGGTCCACCCCATTTGTTTGGTCTTTGGGAGGATCAGACTTTGCAGGATCTTCAGTCTCCATTTCTTCTAGAGGAATCATCCCAATCCCTTCTTTGGGTAACAGTTCGTTTCTCTTCACAGCTTCTATCTCTCTCTCAGCTCGAGCATTGGTCGCTCCATGACCTTTGGCAGTTTTCCTTCGTTGGCTGGTGCTCACAATGCGAACCATATTTGCTTCTTTGTTCGGGGTCAAAACTGCGAAAAATCCAAAAGTGAGAATGCTAGACCAAAGTTCTATGTATAAACAAAAAGTTTTGCATACGAGCAAGTTGTCTACGAACTAACAGTTATATGTTCAAAATAAAGTTCTATGTACGAGTTAAAAATTCTACATACGAGCAATACACCTGCGAACAAGAAGTCCTACTACCCAACACAGGTTAAAATCCTACGAGCTAATGGCCTATCTACTTGACCCTAGAAAGACAATGAATGGATACTTACCACCAAAGTGATCACCATTTTCCTTACGGTAGTTGAGAGTCTTGCTACACAAACTACACTTATCGAAAATTTTCCATGGGCATGGGTCACCCAATTGGGGTACATGGGATTCCTCACAATCAATGCCAGGGAGCTACCTCCTGCGTCTCCCAGCAAAGCATCCACTGCTTGAATAAAATTATTTTTGTTTGCACCAAGGAGGCCCCAGCTAATCGGCCCTTCGGCGACAATCATGCGTAGTCTATCAGAAAGAGCCTTGCACCAATCGGGGGCCCAGTAATCCTCCTCTTTCGGTTCGGCGAGACTCTTCGTTAGGGGAGAGGAAATTCCCGGCCAAGTCGACTTTCGACGAGGATCATGTGAGAATTCCGGCTGTCACCTTGTCGGGAGATTAATGAACGGCTTGGGGGCCTTAGACTTAGCGGGAGTACTATAACCCTTGGTCCTCTTATCAAAAGCCACCCTGAAGAACTCCTGAACACCTTCATACATGGTTCGTACCACTAAGAAGCGGGAAACCATGGCAAAGCAAACTAATACCCGACAAGCATTGGCTCCGATCTGCATTGGGACAAATAAGCGTTCGTACACTCCAAAAATTCGCAAATAAAAGGATCTAATGGAAGTCTCAATCACCTTCGAATTGGCCGTAAAAGAAGGCCACCCTAGTGGAATCCCAAGCCCAAATATTGCCGGCTTTGTGTTTTCTTCTCCTTGGGGTTGACATGAGTGATTTGGTAATTCTCTCTATCCACCTCAAAGAAATTGTAGAGCAGCTCTACCCTGGACTCAGCTCCTTTATTTCCAAGCTCTGGTTTAGGAGCCTCGTATCCCCTTTCATTGCGACCTGGAACGGTCTTTGAGCAGAACGCATCCACAATCCGACCAGAGGAGGAGCTCGGCCACGCCAAGCCGACATATACGAGGAAGAAGAAACGGGGAATCGGTCCTAAGTCTGAGACTCCCGCTGACCTATCTAAGGGCGACCTAGATTCCACAGGAAGCCTTTGCTACTCCTAACAAAACAAGGTTTTTGGGATCCCCTAATATAGTGCATCACCAAGTGGTCTAACAGTTCATGGAACAGATGGAAACCTATTATTCTAGGATCATCAACAAGCAAATCATCTAGTTCATCACCTACAGGAAGTTCAAGCCCATTGAAGTGCAAACCCCGCTAGTCGAGAATGGTGGAACATTCATCAAGGGGTATCTCCTTCCACTTTCCGCCTAGACATTTGTATACCCTACGATTGGCGGAGCAATGGCCATACCAAGCCCCAGGTTCACTACTAAAAGTTCTAGCCATGGTGGACTCAAAAAGAGCAACAAAAATTGAAGCCACAAAGAATACAAGAGGGGTACCTTGATCGGGCGTGAAAGACGAAATTGTTGAGGAAGACCGAAGTTCCAATAAATCCTATCGCTATTCCGATAAATCCGCCACAAAGATACGAATGCAAAAGTTCTAAATGGGAGAGGATTCTGGGTTTTATATCTTACTAATTTGAAAAGGAGAAGGAGATTCAAAAAATCATTGTTCCAATTAAATGAGGGAAACGGTTCCCAAGGCGGTTTCCCAAGCGTCAGAATAATAATCATTGCGGAATACGGCGCTCCTTCATCTCCGACCGTTCATCCTCAACGTCTTGGATTGTGCCACGTCATCTTAATCGACTCAACCTCAGAACGAGTATCGACCTGCGAGTAACAACAAATTTCCAAGCAAGATTTCCTTAACTTCCCAGTCGACAAAGTCAACTCGAAAGTTGGGGGCCACTGAACATACCAAAAGTGTCGAGTTGGGCCAAACCAGTAAAGTCCAATTATAGACAGCCTTGGTCCCCACATTCTTAATAAGGCTGGCCCAATCAGGACAAGGCCCAGAGCCCATCTCAAATATCAGTCGACTAAGCCCATGGTCCGACCTACTAGGTCCCGACCTAACTTAGTCCGACCTCGTGATCCATGTTACAATTCGGGTACGAACCATGCTGCACCCGACGGTCGGTCGACCATATTACAAGTGGCGACCTCGACCTAACCTACAAGTAGCGACTTGACACTTGGCGGACTTATTTAGTTGAACCATTCACGTAACCACATCCCTACAAATCGGGGGACGGAGTTACAACACGTTCACATGACTGAATAGCAGTTGCTATAATCTCGGAGGACATGTCTCCTCACCAAAAATACATTACTGCTTGCCTATAAATACTTCGTCACTACCAAGCGGTGCAAAGGTAAGCGCCATTTTGTTATCGAAATTCATTATTCTATACATTTTGAGCTATAAACAACGGTAATCTTACTCTCGCGCCCGAGCGTCTTCGCCTGAGACACATCAGGCTAGTCGTGGGTTACGTTTTGGTCGAGGCCAGGTGATCGATGCGCCACGTGGAGGAAGATTGATAAGCACATTTCTACTTGGCCATTTCCATATATATATATATATATATATATATATATATATATATATATATATATATATATATATATATATATATATTTATTATAGTTATAAAAAAACATATACATACCATATAAACTATAGCTTATTTAAGAATGGACTCCTTACCACTAAGGGTCCCGGGCGGTTGCTACGTATGCCCCTCCCCCTACGTTTTTATATATTTATATATTGCTCTTTATTTTTATTTATTGGATTTAACATTTTAAAAAGAAGGCAAAGTGAAAATTAATAAATTAAAGAAAATCTCTTGTTCTTATTCTTAATGTCCTACTTGTGTAGCATTTATAGCCTCCCTAGTGGCATTGTTAAATAAAATTAAATCATCTGAAAATTGAATTAAAAATGTAAAAAAATATATTAATTTGTCGGGCATCTATCTAGCGTTTGCCTATGTCGAATTTCGTAGAGACGTTTAAGGTTTTTTTTGATATATTAATAATCACATTTAGTTATTATGATGAAAAAATATAATTCTACTATATAGTAATGGATATTACTGGTGAAAAAAAAAAAAAGTCAATATGTTTGATTTCAACTTTAGAGGTAAAAAATGGACCAATTAATTTATGAGTAATGCTGTAACTCTAGAAGTAAGAATTGGACTACATGGGCAATGTTAGACTCGTTATTCACTATATTTTTACTTGTATTTTAAGCTAGAAACTGAACTCCCAGACTTGCCAAAAAAAAAAAAATCTTTTGACATTTGATCTGAAAGTTTTGTTTTGTTTTTTGTTTTTTGTTTTTTTTTTTAGAGATAAATCACTTTTTCCTCAATAATAGCCGTGGCTTATGCCACACATAAAAATGTCAACCTACTCTCTCTCTCGCTCTAGTGCTAAAGCGAAGGAATACCGAGGGGTTGCTAACGTCGTCTCGAAATCTTGTTGGCTTCACAATCTTTCTTCTTGAGCTTCACTGTCCATTAGCGAAGGCCATACTTGTTTTTTGCGACAATATCGGTGCTATGTACCTCTTCAACAACTCGGTTCAACGTCAACGTACTAAGCAAATAGAAATGGACATTCATTTCGTCCGAGAAGAAGTTGCTCGAGGCCAAGTGAGAGTACTTCACGTTTCATTCCGTTACCAAATCGGCCCGACATCATTACTAAAGGGATTTTGCACGTACTTTTGATGAATTTTGTTCCGGTCTTAGCGTATGAAAACCTCACGCCTCAACTACGGGGGAGTAATAGCCGTGAAAGTTGCTCGTGGCCAAGTTAGAGTACTTCACGTTCCATCCCGTTACCAAATCGCTGACATCTTTACTAAAGGAATTTCGCACGTACTTTTTTGATGAATTTTGTTCCAACAGACGAAAACCTCACGCCTCAACTACGGGAGAGTAATAGCCGTGGCTTATACCAAAGATAAAAAATATCTCCATATCTTTTATCTTTAGAATGTGAATATTTGTATTTAGGTAAGATTAATATTGATTAGTGTTACTACCTATCTTATAGGATTATAGGAATGTACCTCTATATATTGTACAACAATCAATCAATGAGAAAGGGCGAGGATTGACATCTTTTACTCAAGTTCATCATCAAATCAAAATAACTCAAAAGTTATTATGTAAGGGTTTAGAGTTAACACTTTAAGCAGTATTATTATATTAATTTGTTGGAACATAATGATCCATCAAACCATGAACCGACTCACAACTAGATTAAGAATGAGAGGAAGATGAAAGACGGAAGCGTGTGCAGAAGAATCCATGATTGTGTTCTCTTGATCTTTGTTCTTGAATGAAAGAAGAAGAGTAGTAGGAGATAAAGTACTTCTAAATGATAGTTGCCCACACTTGTTCTTCTTAGAATGTGAATGTAAGAATGTTTTGACCGTAATTGTAAATGATGTTAAGTATCTCTAAATGGCTGATACGAATAGCCTTTATATAGATAGAGAAGGGCGAAACTTCATTTAGAACTGGAACACCCTTTCAGTAAAGATGATGGTGTTGAAGTTACCATTATACAGCCCATCAATTTAAATGGTACTTACACCTAATAGAAATTCTACCATATTTCGATCTATACTTTAACATTATTAAAATAGATTATAACATATATGAAATTAAATAACACATATTATTAATTCATGTTCTAACAATATTCACTCTCTATGTAAATATAATACCGTATATTTATTTTGAGGATATTATATTATGATATTTTTTTAAGCTTTTCGAATCACTCACCTTTTTTTTCTTCTTTCCTCTCTTTTTTACTTCTTTCCATTTTCATTTACGTCTTCACAAGGATAATCTTATTTTTAACTATTCAAATATTTTAGAGCGTATAAATAGGCCAAGCCACCCTTTAGAAGTTTTTTTTTTTTTTTTTTTTTTTAAATAGCAAATATGAAAACATAGTACAGGATGAGCTTTATTTCCCATTTTGGTCCCTCATCTTCTATCTTCATAGTTGCGGCTCCATAATTAGTAAAAGAGAAGGAAATGAATAAAGCAGCCCAAAGAAATGTAGAGGCAGTACGAAAAATAAAATAATAAGATTCCCGTCCGTCTCATTTTAAGACTTTTTTTAATTTCGTCTCCAATTTAAGATTTTTAGTATGCTTTATTCAAGTAAAATAAATAATGCTTGAGCCTCACTTTGTCGTTCTCAAAACAAAAACTTCATACTCATTTCTGTTTTCATGTTCATAATATTTTTTTTTAATATTCGTATGAATCAAACTAAAAACATTAAACCCAAGGCATAATACAATACGATATGATAGGGGCATATTTTTTGTTTTCTTCCCTGTTGATCCCATATGCTATTATTAATTGGTTTAAAAGCATTTATTTAATTTTAACATTCGTTTTATTAACAGAATGTTGGTACACAATCAAGAATGCGCTTTCCGTCCCCGAAAGTATTGTTCCAGGGTTTGCTTGATTTTAATTGCTTATGCTTTCCAAAAAGTATGTCTCATTTCTAAACTTGAGACATAAATGTTTAGTACGCAGAATCTACTAAGACAAGAAGAGGTGAAGCTCTTTCTTAATGGTACGCAAAACGTACAACAAGTGACAATCTTTTAGAAAACTATGGAGGGAGTATACTTTATCCCTTATATATTTATTTAATTATTAATCATTTGAATTTCTCGCACCAACTGAGACAGTGCCTAAAATAATTTTTACCTAAAGGTCATGTATTCAAACCGTGGTATATATCACTATCAGCAAATGTAAGAATTATTACAACAACTTGTTACCAAACAACACAGTCAAACACAAAACACATGACCCCAACACATGCACAACATATAAAAGTCAAAAAAGTCAACTCTTTAAAAAGCCAACTATAACTGCCTACAAGTGTTAAATTAACCCACTAAATAGGATTTTGGTTAGCTGCAGTTTAATCACACAAAAACGAGTGAAAATTTCCCCATGCAGGGTCAATTTGATAAAACTGATAATGATGAAACCGAGCAAAATAACAAAAATGTCATTAATGAAATGTAAAAATAGATGTTATAATCGATATACTTGGTAATAGGACCTGAATCAGAGATTGTAGAACAGAATTTTGCGACAAATGTTCTGTCCTGGATCCCACTTAATCAAACTCCTTATTTGCGGCTTTGTAGTTTCTTCGCTCTCTCACATGCCCCACCTCTCGTTTTTCATACATTTTCTTATATTCCAATAATATCCCTCTCATCTATGACCCCACCTCCTCCTCTATCCTCAATAGAAAATCAGTTCCCACCCATCCCATATATCCATTTCACTTTCTCTCTCTCTCTCTCTCTCTCTATAAGAAAACCATCCAAACCTTCCTCTCTCTCTCTCTCTCTCCAAGAAACACTTTTTGTATCAATACAGTCAGTGTGTCCATTTAGAGAAAATCAGCAAAAAAAATGAACAACAACAATACATATATCGCTGATGAACAACAACAACAGCAATTGAGTGATCAAGATGAAAGTGAAGAGATGACGATGAATCAAGAAGACCTCAGAAGAGGTCCGTGGACTGTTGAAGAAGACTTCACCTTGATTAACTATATCGCTCTCCACAGAGAAGGCCATGGAATACACTCGTCCCACCTGTACCGGTAAATCCCCTCCCGCACCAATCACACATAGATTCATGTATTAGAAATATAATATAATATTATTATATTATATTCAAGTATGTTTATTGTTATATATAGTTTAGAAAACAAGTATAATATAATATTATTATATTATATTTCTAATATCATATCTCGTGTAGAATGATACACATAGATATATACATGGGAGTAGCCACTCTCTCTCTCTCTCTCTCTCTCTCTCTCTAGTTTTCTTGAAATCACATATAGATTCATACTATCTTGTAGAATGATACATATTAGATGTATAGATGAATTAGTCTCTCTCTATCTCTAGGTTTCTTGATTTTCTTCATGTTTTTTCTTGTTTTTTGAGTTTACAGGACAGAAGACAATGTTTTTTCTTTCTTATTTTGCAAAATACCTTTTTATCAAATTTAATTTATTGGTTAATTAACATTTTTTGATGAATAATGATAGCATACACAATGATTCATAGTGTAAAATGATACATACACATAACTCACTTTCTCTCTCGTCATGCTTTCTTGATTTTTGAGTTTAGCCGTACAAAAAACAATCTTTTTTCTTTCTTTCTCCTTTTGCTAAAAAAAATAATAATCCCACAAACCCTTTTTACCAAGTTAACATTGTATGGTTAATTAACAAATCTTTATTAAATTATGAAACAAGTTTGGAGAGGACAGGAAAGAACTGCAGATTGGAGTAATTGGATTATTTACAACCCCAATGTACAACATAGGAATATCAGCTCTCGAAGAGCAACTCTTAATTCTGGAACTCCATTCTAGTTGGGGCAATTGGTAACCATGATGTCTATCGGTTAACATGTCTCTGTTGAAAGAGACATGCTAACCGATACTATAGATGATATATAGTTCATTGCTATGCTTGTTAATTATTGTGTATGAGTTTTGTTGATTGATGTTTTCTTTGATTTATGAGTGGTCAAAAATCACTCGACCATTACCTGGAAGAACTGATAATGAGATCAAGAATTACTGGAGAACTAAGAATCAAAAGCATGCTAAGCAACTCAAATGCGATGTTAATAGCAAGCGATTCAAGGACACAATGCAATACCTTTGGATGCCA